>JAWPHD010008617.1:0-42500 GCA_037043455.1 Cyrtodaria siliqua | reverse complement strand
TAAGCATCTTAGGTTTTACTACAAGCGCGATAATAAAGTCTTGACACACTAGAAACGATGTGGTGCAGGCACGGGCATGGGCGACCAAGGCAAACATATACCATGTGTAAATATCATCCATTACAAAGTCACTAGTTTCACTGCAATGCCACTGACCACTACCACTACTATAAAAAGAGAATGACAAAGCACACCTATCAAAAAAAGGAGTGGTGGGGATATGATGGATAGGGGAACGGATCGAGATACTACTGCTGCTGCTGCTACTGATATTGTGACCACTGTTGCTTCAGCTGCTAGTGCTACTACTACTACTACTACTGCTGCTGCTGCTGCTGCTGCTTCTGCTGCTGTTTCTGCTGCTGCTACTGATATAGTATATGTGTTTATCTCGTCATCTCATGCATTGATAAACACACAGAAACAGCCTGGTTATTCATTTAAACCTAATTTCGCAAAAAGAACGGAAGAGTTTTGACTTATTTCAATGGCAATTATTCTATTTTAGTTGGATTTTAAGACGCGCTGACAAAGATCGAAAAGTGAACACTGCTGATGAAGCAAAGTTTTCTGCGATAATATTCTTTTGATCTTTTATTTTGGTAGTTTGTTTTATTATTATTGTTTTAGCACGCTTTTTAGCGTATACAGTAATTATCAAAACAGCATGCGGTTTAAGCATCTTAGGTTTTATTGCAAACGTGGAAGTGGAATATCTCTAGGAATGATGTGCTGCATTTACATAAGCAGTTGTTTAACTGGTTATGTAGCATGGGCGGCCATAATTCATACATTGCAAAGTCACTCGACGCACTGCAGTGCCATTGAATGCATTTTGAAGGCATTTCAGTGGTATTGGATGCTTAAACCATCCAATCAACCTTGACACTATTCGATGCACTGTCAAAGATGCATGGACATCAACATCTTCGCGGTCGCCTAAACGCGCTCGTCATTTAAAGACGCATTGAAACATCTTCGTCGCGAAACCACACTCGTCTTCCTTTGACGGATATAACAACAACACCATGTTGGTCGTTAAAACACAATCCTCCTTCAAAGATGCATGAACAACAGCATCATGGTCGCTAAACCATACTCGTCTTTCAATGATGGCATAGAACAATATATTTGCGTATATAAGGAATGGCTTATACAAGTAGACAACCATTATCCAAACAATAACATTGTCCACATGGACCCAGTAACTTTCTTACGGACCCGTCATCAACAACAACAACAACACCATCACCACCACCAACAACAATAACAACAACAACACCACCACAAAGAACAACATATTTTATTTTGCTCAGGTCACAACATACATTGCATGGCAACAACACGAGTATAAACTACAGAAGATTAAGGAGAAAATGGCAGTGCACACATATCAAATATAGGGCTGGAGGGAATGGGAGGACGGTTCTCAATAATAATAATAATAATAAAATAACAGCATGGACGGTTCATCAAACATATACCATGTGCACAAAGCATCCAGGTTATGTAACATGGGAGGCGGTGAAAATCATATACCATTTGCACAAAGCATCCAGGCGATGTAGCATGGGCGGCCTCACCAAACATATACCATGTGAACAAATCATCCAGGTGGTGTAGTATGGGCGGCATCACCAAACATATACCATGTGTACAAAGCATCCAGGTGATGTAGAATGGGAGACGGTGAAAATCATATACCATGTGTACAAAGCATTGATGTGATGTAGCATGGGTGGCCACACCAACATATACCATGTGTACAAAACATTGATGTGATGTAGCATGGGCGGCCATACCAAACATATACCATGTGCACAAAACATCCAGGTGATGTACCATGGGCGGCCACACCAAACATATGCCATGTGCACAAAGTATCAAGGTGATGTAGTATGGGCAGCCACACCAAATATATACCATGTGCACAAAGCATCCAGGTGATGTAGCATGGGCGGCCATACCACACATATACCATGTGTACAAAGCATCCAGGTGATGTAGCACGGGCGGCCACACCAAATATATACCATGTGCACAAAGCATCCAGGTGATGTAGCATGGGCGGCCATACCACACATATACCATGTGCACAAAGCCTCCTGGTGTTGTAGCATAGGCGTCCATACCACACAAAAACCATGTGCACAAAGCCTCCAGGTGATGTAGCATGGGAGGCCGCCGCATCAGATATAACAGCTGTACAAAGCATCCATGGTCCATTGCAATGTCATTGAATGCACTTTGAATATAGATATAAAACTCGAACAGGAATAGCAGCATTCAAGGACGACAGTCAATCACAAACACACACAGAAACAAAGAACACATTTAAAGATGAATAAAAGGCCAAATAAAACATCACAAACACAGAAGGGTTGACAATAGGGCTACCGCCTTGGAACGGTCGGTGGCAAAAAAAGCCTCTGGGGGTTTAAAATAGGTTCTGGGGTGCACTAAACCTCACACTTACCTACCGTCAACCCCCCCCCCCCCCCCCCCCCCCCCCCCAAAAAGGGACATTGTAAATAAAGAAACCCCTGCCATGAATGATGAACTATTCTCTTACGAACAAGGCAGCATTAAAACGAATGGACAAACACTTATCAAACCACTCCCATCAGTCAAAAATGCACGAACAACCCGTCTCGACATGTAGTGTAGAAGTGGAAAGTTGCCTGTAGAATGGCGTAAACAATAAGGCAACCATTATAAAAAAAAATGAAAAATGAGCAATCAACTGCACAATTATATGACCTTTGACACCATTTTTAGGCAGTAGTGCTGTAGCTAATATTCGTGTTTGTCTCAACGACAAAATCAACTAAAAACAGAGAAACAGTATGGTAGTTCATTTATCTTTATTTCGCATTAAGAGCGGCAGAGTTTTATCTTATTTCAACTGCAATCTTAATGAAATTTCAAGACGCGCTGAAAAAATAAACTATTATTACATCGAAAATTCAAAATTGCTGATTAAGCAAAGTGTTCTACTTAATATTCTTTTTATATATTACATTTCTGCCTGTAATTTTGTGTGAATTAAAAGTGGTAATTCCCTTGGGAAAAAATCCCCAACTACATTTTTAAGCTTAAAATAGAATGGCTTTTTTTTTCAAATGCTAAAAATAGACACAAACACATCTGAATAGTTTATAATAAAAAAAATAAAAATTCCATTTCATTAAAGTAAATAAATATGACTAAATTAAAATAAAAAAATAAATAAATAACAACAGAAACTGTTTTTCATCAATGATAAAACAAGAAGATATCCAAACATCATTGTCGTCTGCTTTACAACAGAAAAAATAACAGTAAACAATGGAAGAGTATTTGGAACCCTGGACTTTACAGGACATTGAGAACATGCTTGCACAATCTGAATATGAGGAAATCCCAGATGTGGGTCAACCTGTCTTTCCACCCAGGCTTTCTACCAGCAGACTACAGATAGGCAGGGTATTTGCTTAACTACTCAATTAAAAATACCAAATTACCCAATTAAACTTAAAAGCATGGGTACCAATAAATTAATCGCAGTTGTCAAATGATAAAACAACCAATGCAAATTGAGCAATATATGGGTTTTTGAAGGGACACCCAGTCACCTTGTATAACGCCTATTGTAAAATAAGTTGATTTTATTAGATTTTGTGTATACAATATTAGCGGAATGCCATCTCAAAACAATGTCGCAGACGTTTATTGTTTTATTTTACCCAGTTGAAATCATGAAATACTCAGTTAATTAAATACCAATGGGTATCAAAAAGCTTATCTGTAGCTCTGTTAACCAGTACATATCGTTTCAATCCAGTGAATGAGGAGGAAGTTGCAAATTGCATAGCTGATCAGAAAATGTCAATACGCAGAGAAAAAATGTTTCAGACATACGGTTGTTCGAAGAAGTTTGTGGGGCTCAAAATGAACATAGAGATGTACAGACTCTTTCTACCAATGAACTTGACGTTATGTTTGGAAACTTTATTGTAAGCATCAAAAAGGTCGACGGTAACGAATATGAGCCATCGACTATCCGTGGTTTCATGTCAAGCATGGATAGATATCTGAAAAATAAGAATTGTCCACACCAAATAAATAAAGGTCCGCTATTTCCACATAGCAACAACGCTATAAAAGCTAAAACGACATTCCTAAAAAAAAAAAAAAGGGTCTTGGAGATAAACTTAATGAAGGTGATGAGTTGGCCGATGCCGACATTGACAAGCTGTTCGAGGCAGGTCAGCTTGGACACGAGACGCCTCAACAAACAATATATGTTGCTACATCTGTCGTTCTATCTGCTCTTCGGAATGTGGGGTGGTGTAGAGCAGAGGAATCTCAAGTGGGGGATATACAGCCTCTATGTGATGAATATGGAAATGCGTATTTATCACATATCAGAAAGAGACAAACAAAAACTCTTGGAACTGATCCAAAAAATACAAGAAAATTGAAGCCAAAGATTGGGCTAATAGCGAAAATAAAGAAAGATGCCCAGTAGAGGCGTAAAACATATATAAACAACAACGGCCACATGAAATGATGCATCCTGATGCGCCTTTTTTTCTCTCTCGGGATTTATGCCCTTCGCAGCCCGAACTCCAAACAACCATGGTTCAAGAATCAACCGATGGGAAAAACACAATTATAAAATCGTGCAAATCATGAAGGCAAAGTGCGAATCATTAAATGAATGATGGTCGTAAACTAACCAATCACAGTGTAAGGAAACATCTGTTACAAAAATGTGATGACCTGGGAATAGATGCAACAGCCACTGTCCAAATAAGTGGACATAAGAACTTACAGAGTGTCAATTCCTACTCAAAACTGAATGAACCTCAACAAAAGCAGAATGCTGGTGCGCTTATGAATACAAAGAAAACAACACAAAGCCTCACTCAGTTCGTGGCTTCCATTTCAAAGCAAAATAGGTCGTCCAACTGTAGTCAGATTTGCCACAAATAAAGGGTAAATTCCATGATGTCATCGCATTCAATGGTACCAAACACATAGCTGGTGGAACATTTTATTTCGGGACATTGCCAGAAATTCCAGCAATATTATCGCCGCCAGCCAAAAGATTCAAAAGAATCAGGGCTATATTATCCGACTCCGCATCAGATTAAATAAAGTTTCCTTTTAAAAGGAACGGATTGCCTTGTTAGGTAACTATAATTTAGAGATGGGGACAAAAGGGGAATCTCATAACATAATTCGTTTCAGTAGTGTTAAGATAACAATATTTCACTAATAACAGCATAACAAAATAAACCTCGATCTTGTAATACCAATAACTTTGACACCAACGTCTCAGACCTATAAAATAGAGGGCCCGTCCGTAGTCGAATCAGTAGACTGCTTCTTAGTTAGTTTTTAGTTTTTATTTTTGCTCGCCCTATGGCACTAGGCCTTTTGGCGAGCTTTTCAGTAGGTGGTTAAAATTGTTTGGAGGGGAAATTGGAGGGGAATAGTTGTTTCAATAATGGCAAGAACCAGGTAGACAACTGTGTCAGTTTTATAGGATTGGCCGTGAAATTCAGAAGGCGATTAGATTAAAAATAATGTAGTATATTAACTGCCCTTAGATGTTTATATTTAGCTCTGGTTGGTCTATTTATTATTTTAAATTTAAATTGAGGATATATTATATTCCAACGCCAGCGCGTCACCATTTATTTATTTTTAATTTTTTTTATTCTATCTTAATATTTACATATATACATACTCCATGTTTTATCTGCCTCGTGCTCCCTTCCAGAAGGAATGGACATCATTAGATGAAAGCATATATTTTTAAAACACAATAAAATAAAATTAAAATAACCCAGTGTTGTTTGTAGGACATCACTCCAGATCTCTTAATAAAAAACAAAGCCAACAGAGGCGTGCGCTATGAGAGTAAGTACGTCAAGTGGAGTGTGTCCCTCCGCCAAAGCCACGTGGAGGCCACACTGGGGAGGGCACGGGGCAGAAGTATACATAGGATTTACATGTTAATAATATTACCACCCTATCCCGTTGTGTGCATCAGACAAGATTAAAACATGTTTTCTTCCCCGCTGTCGTCATAAAACTAAGCATATATACAAATAAATCGGACAGCCAGGAATTTCTATTATCTTATCATATAAAAAACCGATAATTATTAAAATCACACAGCAGGACCGGTGGGGACTTACAATATATTGTTACTATATAGACAGAAAAGTCGAGCAGCTGTCGTTAATCAAGTATGGGTTCGTAAGGAACGATTTACCATACTAAAATCCAACATAAGATAATATGTTTAAAACCTGTTACATTGTAAATAGGGCAGGACGGACGTTAGTCCGTTACAAAATGCCGATGTTTAAAGTTAATTAAAAGATAAAGTATCCCGTGGATCCAATGGGACTCCTTAGTCTCAAGTATCCATTAGGAACAGATTAACTGCCGATGCTCGTCTTAACAGAAGAAAAAAGAAATATGTTAAAAATGAGGTCTATTCCAATTGGAGGTAGTAAACTGTCTGTATTTTTAATACAGAGTTTGTACCCACTGATGAGTCTAAGTTCTTCCCCATCAGTGATAGATTATTAATTAAATATGGACAGAATATATATCAGTCCAAATTCTAAAACATAAGGGAGTGGGAAAGGTCAGGCGAAATGTGAAATACATTTAATTGATGATTTTACTGTAGGTGTTAATATAATAGATTTGGACAAAAGGGGGTATATAGAGAAATGAACATATAACTCTCATTATATATTTGGGGGAATACGTGACTGATCCTGGACCGCTGTGCCTGCGTTGTCATCAGACTCAAAAATCGCCCCAGCGCGTCCACCGGATCAGTCCAATATTGTAGCTATACAATTAATAAATTGTTTTTCTGGTAGTCTGAAGATGATTATACTGTATAATACTAACCGGAATATAAGGGAACATAAGACTCATGAATAGGTATTACTGTTAAATATATGGGGAAATACGTGACTGATCCTGGACCGCTGTGCCTGCGTTGTCATAAGACCCAAGAATCGCCCCAGCGCGTCCACCGGATCAGTCCAATATTGTAGCTATACAATTAATAACTTGTTATTTCTGGTAGTCTGAAGATGATTATACTGTATAATACTAACCGGAATATAAGGGAACATAAGACTCATGAATAGGTATTGCTGTTATTCACATAATCCGTATATATGATATATCTAACTAAGACATAAGAAGTTATATCTTCTTTTGGAAATGTGAATCCTTAATGAAGTCACTAAGCGCACTAAAAACTATTTGTCTATATCGTTTTTCAGGATCTAGAATATTTGTAAGATTAAATGAAATAGATAATTGTTGAAGTTTAAATTTTAAATTATCTCGGGTTGCAACTAGCTGATCACAATCGAGAAGGAAATGTTCAGTGGTGAATGGGACAGAGCAAGAGGGGCAATCTTTATGTAGATCTTTTATTATATGACTTCCCATGCTTGCTGGTAGTAGATTGTATCCCATTCTCAATCTAGTGATATCTTTATTTATTAATTTATTATTTGAAAAAATATCATGATTTCTAAAGTTATTGCTAAGCCTTGTTATAGTATTATATTTATTTGTTTGTTCAGTTAGATAATGATTTAATTTAATGTTAATTATTTTATGGATGATGGAGTATATTTCTGAAGGGGCTAATGGGACAGGTTGATCAATTAATATGTTATTTAGGCCTGCCTTACAAGCAAGGTCTGCCTTTTCATTTCCAGGTATTTGAACATGGGCCGGACACCACTCCAATGTAACTGAAAGGTTTGAGAGGTTGCAATCATTAATCTGGATTAAAATATCTGAAATTAGGTCCGGCCTTGATTTACTAGTTCTATCCCTTATTGCTGTTAGACTGGATAGAGAGTCCGAAAATATAACTGAATATGGGGGTTTGTTTTTGTATATCCATTTGAGGGAATTTTTTATCGCAATAAGCTCAGCAGTAAATATTGATAATCCATCTGTAATTCTTTTTATTTTTGTAATATTTAAAGTTGGAATGACAAAAGCAGAAGCTACTCTACCAGTATTTGGGTCTTTTGATCCATCTGTATAAATGCTGATATGGGAATTATATTTATTATTTATATGTTCGTTGAAGGCCAATTTAATATCTTGTTGGTTGTCTTGTTTACTAATCATATTCGAAAGGTTTATATCCACTATTGGAGTAAGTAAAGTCCATGGTGGAATATCTTTTTTACTAGAGTCTGAAATGTTTATATCTTTTAAGTTGTATTCTTCAACAAGATTAAATGTGACTGAACCAAAGGGTTTGGGCCTATCTTTGAACTTATTTTTACAATAAGTAGGTTTAATAATGTCATTGACAGGATTAGTTATTTTATTAGTCTGGGATCTAGACCAGTATCTCAGCATCTGCTCTTCTCTATGTAAATGGAGGGGGAGAATTCCCGCCTCATGTTCTAAAATATGTTTTGGGGTAGATTTAAGTGCGCCTAGTGCTATCCTTAAAGCTTTGTTTTGAATTATATCAAGTTGCTGTAATAATGAGGAAGAAGCACATGAGTAAACGTGGGAACCATAATCTATTTTTGGTATAATAAGGGTTTTATATAATATAATTAGAGATTTTCTATCTGATCCAAAATCCGTTCCTTTTAACATTCTTAATAAATTTAAATCTTTCTCACATTTAGCTATTAAATTGTGTATATGTGTTGTAAAGTTTAGTCTTCTATCAAAAATCATGCCTAAAAATGTGGCTGTTTTACTGAATATAATTTTAGTGTCACCTAGAAAAAGGTCGACAGATTCTCGGGGGGTATTGCCAAAAATAATTCCCACTGTCTTATTTGGTGATAATTTAAAGCCCCATTTTTTTGCCCATTCCTATATTAAATTTAGGCCCTTTTGAGCTTTGGTTTGTAGTTTATTTAATTTTTTTCCTGTTACCCACGTGCTACTATCATCGGCAAATTGGCTAACAACCATGCCAGTGTCTTTTACGATATCTGGCAGTTCGTTAATGAGAATATTAAAAAGGAGGGGGGATATTATGGAACCTTGGGGAGTACCTCTCTCTAGTGATTCTTCATAGACTGCTTCACTATGCATGTCCCTGTTTACTCAAACAAGCCTTAGCCGTGGAGCAGTCTATTATATCAGCTGTGTATGTGGAAATATCCACTTAAGCTAAGGTAAATCAAATCGACAAATCTACGTTTATAGTCTATTATTTATGTATTCTGTTTCAATTTAAAACAAATATACTAATACATACACAAAGAAGGATATTCAACATAAAATACTACATCTGTTCATGAACACAATCATTGGAATAATAATAGAATATCTAAAGAAATTAGCATCAACGTGTCAACAAACGTGTCAACACTATCTTCGGAAGTGGACTATTCTGCGGGAAAACTTACATAACCGAAACAAGCGTCTATCTGTGTAGATGAAGAACAAGCGTCAATCTGTGTAGAAGAAGCGGTTACTTCCGTAGCCTGTTTTACAGGGAACCAGCTATTACTTCCGCTGAAAACCGAAATGAGTAAATAGGCTAGCAACCGAAGGTGCAAGCCAAATAGTGTGCGCTTTTCATTATGGACAAGGGAAATAGTTCCCAATATTACAGTGCGAATGAAAATTATAATATTTTCTTATTTAAAAATCAAACTGAAGGAATTCATTCCTAATCTTACTGTGAAAGAACAGTTGTTCTTGATTGATACTTTAAAGGCATTTGCTGTAGTTTTCCATGCGCAGCTTTTTTGGGCGACTTCGCTTCTAAAACTATTGGATGGATTTTCCTCAAAATTTACTGGAATGTTGATTTTGATGTCTAGTTCTATTTTTTATTATTTTTTTATTTTTTTTTATTTTTATTTTTTTATTATTTTTTTTTATTTTTTTTTATTGTCTTTATTTAAATATAGGCCTATTATTAGAAACATAAAATAGGAAAAATATAGCATTTTGTAAAAATTCCAACAAAATTAAAAAATTTAAGCATAATGGTACGGTTCCAAAAACCAATATTAAATCTCAATATGCATGGTGACCTATAAATTTAATTGAATAAATTTTCAAATATATGTTCAAATAAGTGCCTAGGAAGTTTGAACAAATTCTGTTATTAGGAACATAACGAAAAAGGAAAATATACCATTTCTATATAATTTCATACAAAACTTGGCCTTTTAGCATAGGGGTAGGCTTTCAAATTCTTTTTCTAAACAAGCATGGGGACCTATCATTTTTATTGCACATTTTGTTTTTATATATGTTAAATTATGTGCTTAGAAAGTTTAAAAAAATTCTGTTATTGGGAACATACAAAAAAAAAAGGAAATTGTATCATTATGGGCTAATTTGTGCATAAATTGTGGTAATGGTCTCAACAGATTTTGTAAACAAATATAGGTTTTACATAAAGATGAGCTTTAAAAAGACAAATTAAAAGTTGTGTCAGAAGTTTGAATGGTTGTTTACTGTCCTTCATCCCAATCATCCTGATTTAATTGCAGGTAGAACCTACACTCTCCCTCAATTCCAGTAATTATGATGTTGCATCTCGTCATATACACTTAGCCGTAACCACAAAATAGGTAGGCAGTTCACAGTGCTCACTCGTGGAAACCACTTGTGTAGTAATTCTACTATTGGTGGAATGATACCTTTAACCCAAGCACATAACGCATGCGAAGTCGATCACGTCACCAACAGGCCATCAACTGCCAACTGAAGCTCGTACCCAAACACTGACCCTCGTCTTAGAAACTTACTAATACTAGTACAGTCTTCCATCAGGAACACAGACTAGTAAGTATGACATTTACTACAATGGCGCTGCGAGCGTTCGAACTCAAAAGCAGGTGAGTATGTATTTTGTTGCTTGTGTTGTTGCGTGACATTTCCCGCAAAATGTCGCGTGGTCTCGGCGCAAAAGCGTTATTTCACTATAAAGGGTAGACTTCATTGAGTATCATTTTAGTATTTGGTCTGTTTAGTTTTTTTGAGTCGCCATGCGTCAGCATGGCTGACTCCTTGGAATCATGTATGTGTGTATATATGTGTATGATGTGTATAGTGGATTTTGTGAATATGGACTTTTTTAAAACGGATGGAACGCTTTACCGTTGTAAGCAATGTAGTCCCCTTTAACTGCTTCAAATACAACTTAATTTGATAAGATGACTGCCATGAACGTTATGTATACCGAGTAATATAACTACTGATTGTGAAATAATGAAATAATTGTAATTGTATACAGTATAAACATGTCTTTTTTGTAGGTTTAACGAAATATTTTGCCCAATAATATCATATGCCCAAATAAGGATGGCTGTTTTACGCACTTCGAGAATGTAGTTCCTTTAACTGCATCAAGTAAAACTTACTTGCATAAGGTGACTGACATGAACGTAATATAAACCGAATAATATAACTACTGATTGTGAATAATTGTCATTGTATACAGTATATACGTGCCTTTTTTGAAAAACGAACTGAAATACTAGCGCAATAATACGCGCATATGGCGTGACGTCACGCGCACTTCATCCGGGTAATCGGCAGCGAATTTTATAAACATGGACGAAGTAACGCGAAAGTCAATGCAACAATCACTCAATCCAGAGTTTTTGTAGCTTTATAACCAGATCTTGATGAGAATCTGATTCCTAGGGCATTATTACGAGGGAAAATGCCCCGAAACTTTAACCAAGCAGTACGGGAGCAGCCTTGATATTTTCCTACATCTTTCAAATATCGCAACCACGCTTGACAACGAAAAGAAGTACGTCAACTTTCGGCAACGTCATAAAAAAAAAAATGTCCGCCATTTTGAATTTTTTAAAACGCATAATTTGGAAAACTGTGACAATTTTTGATCATGAAATTTCATTTCCCCTTTAGGTTTCGTGATTTTCGTCTGTACCGACTTTTTTTTTAGAAGCTCTACTGCGTGATAAATGCAGACCCGCCTTGTAAAATGTCGAAGCGAGGGGCGATAACTCTAAAAGATGCCATTTTTAGAATACGATTAAAATGACAACAACCGTGTGTTTTTTGTTAAATAAAGTACGAGGAGATACTTGAATTGTTGTTTTAGCTCACACATTACATGAATTTTGCTGCATATCACGAAAAGCATGTTATTTCTTTATCAAAAGTACACGAAAATACGAATTGTTTGACTTAACTGTAATTTTGACTCGACTGACCTCGCAAGAACTGCAGGCGCGTATTCGATGGAGCGGGTAGTATTGGGCACCCTCTCATATGTTGAAAGTTTACGTAACAATCGCTACTGTTCAAGATGGGAGTTGGGATGGAGAGAAGGAGGGGGAGGGCATCTGAACTGAGATTTAAAAGGATGCGCCCCATCCCCATCCCACCCCAACTAAAATCATGAAAGCTAGTCTGTTTTTGAAAGCTCTTCGAAGCATACAGTACATTCTTAAACATATTCAGATAATATATTTGTTGCTGTGTTTTTGACTAGACTGTCCAGTGTCTAATTGTCATCCGCAACTTAGCGCAGTCAGTAGCGCAGCGGATTTGTAACCGGGGGTGGTGCCACTGAGTTTTGTCGGTGTGTTCTTGGGCGAGACACATTCCCTTAGCCTCATCGTCCCGCGTATAGGTCTATCATCCGAGCATGTTAAAGAACCATAGGAATCTGTTCGATAATAAGAGTAGTGCACGGTTCCCGGATTCCTATGTATCCTTCCCCTCTCTCTGAGGCGGCTCTAAATAACCTGTACTGTGTTGATGAGTCGTTAAATATTCAATTCAATTCATCCGCAACTGCACTCAGCACTGTCATATGTACTATAGGTGTCCCATGCTAGTATCATGAATCAACCGTGGAATATATCACCCACACATAAAAGGGTTTGAGGGCCCCATCTTACTTGTATTAGTTTAAATATAGACCATTTGTCGGTTGAAACATAAGATGAATTTTTTATCAGACAGAAACACTGTCGTAATACTTATACTGATAGCATCGAAGGAAAATAAAGAAGGCCATTTTTTTTACTTTATATTTTTAAAGTTGAATTGTGTTTTATGTCATTATAGCACATTTTAGGCCATATTTCCTGGATAGAACCAGTACTGTGTACTTACTGCTATCTGTAAGAATCGACACTTTCTCACCTACAAGTTGAGCTCTCAGTGGGAATTGAACCCGCAGGGGTGAGAGGTGAAGATGAGAATGTATACAAATATAAAAAGGCAACCGAACATCTCCATAACTCAATATGTCCATGGGACTTGAATGAACGCACTGAAAACAATCCGTGGAAAATTGTACTATGCAAGAATATATATTCATAAATAAATTTTATTTTGATGCAAAATCGATATGCTCCTCTAGACATCATAGATAAAGATCATGTAAAGTTTCGAAAAGATTGGTTAAAAACTGTGGAAGGATATAGACGCACAGATAACTAACACCATATGCCGCCTCACCTTTCAATGGTAAACAATAAACATTTAAGGTACATATTAAGGCCTTAAATATTATCTTTCATGACTAAGTAAAAAATATGTAACAAGTCAGATATCAAAATGAATTATTTATTTGATTTAAAACATTTTATTTCAAATATTTACATCAAAACATCCCAGATATAAAGGGTATTACATAACAAATTAAATTGCATCATACAATAATTGTTTTTATTTATTAAAGGGACACACAGCATTTATCAAGTTTTTATCAAGCATTAAAATGTGCACCTCGATTGATTAATCAATAATTTGTTTTCACTTTACACCCGCTTGCATATATTTAAATTATAAGTTATAACATTTTGGAGTTCAAAAAAAAGAAGATTGCTGCATGTCCCTTTAATATGTAATTGTTTATATGGTGCAAGCCAATTTGAACATATGTGGGGTTATATATATATACATGTATCTGTTTGTTTATTTTTTTGGTGAGGAAGACCACTCACTTTTCTTCTGGGTATAACCGGTAATATACAACTCCTGCCATCTGTTATTCCACAAACTTTTATATAATCCAATAAAATTCAGAAAATATTTTAATCCAATAAATAAATTGGGCACGGCCGGTCAGATTAACAGAAACACATTTATATTTTCATATTAGCCCTTATTTTGAGCCACTTCAATGAACTATCCAGTTAATGTCGCCAACGATCCACCTTGTGTCAACAGTCGGATATGCATGTTGATATGATATTGTGCTGGCTGAACTGGTGATCCTCTTACTAGACATATTTTTCTTGAAGTTGATGCTAGTACTGTCCGTATGAGGTATTGCTGATTCATGATTCATAAAAAAAAAAAAATATTGTACACCATCTTGTTATTATATACTATTCTTGTTCGTTTAAGTATTTCTGATTCTGTTGTTAATGTTGTAAAAAGTTATATGTGACTACTTGTTTCAATAAAATCCTCCCATATATATTGGGACATCACTAACTATTTTCAGCTAACTCCCAGCATCTCAGGACTCCAGGCTCTGAAAATAAAAATGACATACATGATATTTTGTTTCAACTTAAATAGGTAACAAGTTGTAGAACTGAAATATGTAAATGAATAGTGATTATAGAACTTTTTTTACATGTACAATAAATTAAAAATAATCGTTTTCTGCTAAATCAACACATTTATTACCAGTATACCTTATTTAGAGCCGCCACAAATGACACATAGAAATTCGAGAACCTGTCTTACTCTTACTAATGTATATATTAATAATTTCTATGGTTGTTTATCGTGCAAACAAAAGAGGCTGAGGAACAAACAAGGCTGAGGGAAGATGTATTGCGCGATAACACAGAAACTCAGTGGTGCATGTGTGACTTGAACCGGAAACTCCAGATTGCTATCATCCACCATGCTATTGCTGGGCCATGCCAGCACATTATGTTGAGTCGGGGTCTTGGTTAAGTTTAATAATTTAGATGTAATACAGGGACCTTTTTATTTTGTTTGTTTAATTTTACATATGTACTAAGCACAATATGACCTATTTATGTGTCGATGTGCTGTAAAACACCATTTTTATTTTTAGTATAAAAAGTCTGAGACTAAGTGCAGGCACAGACCTAATAACAAATTATTAATATGTCTGTGGTGCAGGACTGGTGCACAATGCCACATATTTTGCAAAGAACAAACATTGATAAATTCATAGATTTTTTGAAGCTGCGCTTACCTACATACTGGCTAATACAAGGCTCTTGATGTAGTTATACTGTGAGACTGGGAAATTTGACTTGAATCTGGCTATACAGTATAGTAATACTGCACACTGCCTCTAGCTAACTTAGTCTTAGCAGACCTGAAAAAAACGGGAAAACAAGTCATATATGATATTGTTTCATTTGTTTTTAATATTAATAACTCTGTCCAACTTTCTCAATGCTAACAATGTCAGCATTCCATAACATTTTACTTAAAACACAACTGGAATTGAAAGTGGTGCTTTCCAGAAGATGATACTGTCCAAAATGTCAGTCACAGGTGGCATTCATGAACAAATAGTAGATTTTCAAGGCTTACATTTTCATCAATTATTCATCACTCATGTGTTCTAAAAAATTATCAGAATTAAGTTAATATATATCAACCACCACCGTTTTACATGTTTCAACGTTAAATACTTGTCATACAGAAATTAAAAGTGTATTTACTTACATAGGCTACAGTGCAGACAATGCCATGACCCATTTCAGGCATTTGCTGGTGTGTTCCACTTTTCAATTTTAATTCTCTACATTGTCTACTGTAATAGATCTATTTGTTTGTAGTTTGTAAATTACGCACTCATGCAAAACTTGGAATTGTATACGATCGTGATTGTAACACTGTTTTAATTCTACTCCTGTGCAAATAACTTGAAATAATCCATCGGTCAATCGGGCCGTATGTGTAAACGATCTATCTGTGAATGTACACGGATCAGCATTATTTGACCTTTGAATGTGTGTGAGCTATTTTTAGCACAATCTTAGCTATTTATAAACGTTCAGTTCAATTCACAATATTTAGTTTCTGTGACTGTGTGACATTATGATGTTAATTTGTCCAGGGAGAAGTGGGTTTGTGGCGTGTGACTGACTGGCCCTGGGCTGGATGTTTTTCTGTGTCGCCGCCATTTTGAATAGCCTCTGAAAGAGTGAAATGCAGGTACCAACTTTCAAAACGGGCACGCAAAATCTATATTCACGAAAAAATAAGAAATTTTCAAAAAAGGTAGATCAGGTAATGATCTTCGACTCCTGTCAATTTCAACAATATTTAAGAATATACAATTTTTGTACCCGTTTTGAAACATTGGCAATTTCGAAGAAAACAACAACTAGTTTTTTTCGATCTTCGCATTTGTACCGCGATTTCCGACTATGATATCTCAATAAAACCTGTCAACACGATTGTTTTATAAATCTCCGACATAATAACTGACTTCTGATATGATTTGTTTTCTTTGCCATCTAGTATAAGCTTTAAACTAGTGTTTCTAAAAAGAGTACTATAAAATCCGTGCATCTGCACGTGCTTGCAAAATGGGAACTACGTTGCCTCCAACACCAATTATTTATGTTTGAGTTATGCGGTTCAAGCACGTGAAATGACTTCTCTGCTCCCGTACTGAAGAACTTGTTCGTTGACTAAAGTGTCGGAAAGGTCACAGGAGCCAGCCTATCGGACAAGAAAGCCGAACTCGTAAAAAGGTAAACAGTAGACTCCGATTGCTTTAGTCTGTATATTTGACATCGCATAACCCAGTACCATCTCGGTAAATAGTTGGAAATCAAATTTCTCGTTGACACAATAGCGTTATATTAATACAATGAACCCGGAAAAATAATGTTCGCATATTAAATGATGGGTGGGTGGAGTAATGCAGATAATGAATTGTTTTTGAAGTATCGTCTTTCTTAGTTTCTATCTATCTATTTTATGACCGTCTGCTTAATGAATAGTTCTAAACAACAACAGAAAAAACTTGCAAATAAGACTGAGTTTTTAAGGCGATCATGATGGATAATTTTCATGTGGATATTTTATTGCTTTACTGGTGTTCTCGTCATTAAATGTATCCCACACTTACACAAAATAACATAGTGATGATGCAATGATGATTTAAACCTTTGCCTTTCATAAGTTATCAACACGTTTTATTTAATTGTACAATATGAAATGATAAACAGGTTATGTCAAAGGCTGGGGTACCTGCATAAAACTTGATGAAATATCGGTGTTTGCGTTAAAACAAATGCTAATATTTATGTTAGTACATTTCCCACGTGACCTAAATTCTTCATAAGCAGATGGCCATGTTATGAAAACAGCAGAAGACAATAATTTAAACTTAAAGACTCCATAGTATTGAAAAATATAGATGTTAAGCTGATGAGGCTGCTCATATTTTTCATAGAAAATAAGTACGGCTTTGTTTCTTCCTGCTCAATAAAAAGCATTAAAATGACTAGCCCTTTATAAAACTAGTTTGTAGGCATAATTATATTACAAGCTATATTTTCTTGTGTACATCTATTCTATGTATCTTCTTTTTGTGTTGTCTGATTTTAAAACACCAATATGGTTTTACATTTAATTTAAATCATAGTCTGATATTTTTATTTAGAGATTGAGGATGAAGTCCGAGTAAACCCCTTATTTTCACCTACTGAATATCTCAATATACCGGATGTGAATGTTATGAATTAATCATCATTGTTTTAAATTCACTTAGCTGATGTTTTTGTATAAAGTAATTACATATTTTTCTTATTTTAAATGTTTCTATTTTATTATAATATGCAACAGCATGTTCCATCAAGTTTATCAAGTATGTAATTGACGGTGTCATGGTGTTTCTGGGTTGAAATTGTAGAACTTTATAGGTTTGTAAAAAGTTCTTTAGTCAAAAGAAATATGATGAAAAAGCATCTATGCAATACGTTTGTGTGTGGCAAAATCGATACAGATAATGTCTTTAAAATTCATTATATGGTTACATCACGATACAGCTGATCTGATACAGTGTATTGGATTAAAATGCATTACAATATACCGGTGTATCATAGATTTGTTGCAGCCCTGTATATTACATGTACACTTGAAAATCAAATGCTGGGAGTTAACATTGTATTCTGTCTACTTTCAGAGTAAATCATTATATCCAGAATAAATGGGACAAGAAATATCTGATCAGCTCGGACAGAAATTCGATAAAACTATACACCAATGAAACTGTAAATTCCCACCAAGGTTTTGTGCAGGCAATACTGGACCACCCTCCACCTGCTGGCTATACCAACTATCTGGACAATGTGCCCCTTATTGAGGACAGTGACATCTACCAGTATTTCTTCATTAAGTGTGATGGAACACAGTCAACTGCACAGAAGCATATGGACAAGGGTTGGATCTTTTATAATTCGAACAAAGTAATCTGTTCAGAGTTTAAGATTGATGTAGATGATGAAGTCATGATTATTCGAGGAGACGTGGTTGCATCATTTGACTGGGGATTTTTAACTTAATTCCAAACCCAAAAGGAAATACCCTGTGCACCTTTGCTTAGATGAGCACTGCGGGTCTATACTGGGTGCCAGGTGTATGTGCAAAGCTGGTTTTGATGGATTTTGTAAACATGTTGCTGCAATCCTCTTTCAAATCATGGACTGTCAACGCGCCGGAAACAAATTTACACCTGCATCTCAGTCGCAGACTTCAAAATTGCAGACATGGCACAAACCAGGGCAGGCAGGCATGCATAAGGTTTGCAGATATTAAAATGGATTCATATAATTATGAAAAGGACAATTAGTGGAAATTCTGGAGGGTAATAATTTCGAACCAGTGCACAATCATGTACCAGAGACTAACTACTCCGACTGAAGCAACAGTCTCGTGTTCTCATATAAATCAGTCAAGTAATTGTTCAATTGTTTCATTTGAAAAAAACCTTTAGTGTTAATGCAGCGAGTTGAATTATTACGAAAATAATGTAAAAATTGCTACGTCAGAAGAACAGCAGAATATTTCTAAACATACTGTTGGACAAAGTTCTAGTGGTGAATTTTGGTCCTTTGAACGATCAAAACGTCTTATATCATCTAACTTGAAAGAAATTGCACACTGTACTAAACTTCCAGCCGACAAACTACTGCAACGATTAGCCAGTCCAAAGCCTTTCACCTCGGCTCATACAAATTGGGGAAAACAAGCAGAGCCACTTGCTCAGTACAGAACACTAAAAGAGCAAAAAGGTCACATTGTGTCTGGCCAAGGCATAGGATTAATTCTCAGTCCACATTTCCGATACTTGGTAGCTAGTCCAGACTGGTTAGTTTGTCTTTGTGATACATCATCAGGAATTACAGACAATGGACTTGTTGAGGCCAAATCTTTAAGCAAACATTCAAACTTGCATCAAGGAGAAGATGCAGTCATACACAACATGTTTATTTGTATAAATGAAGAAAATGACAAGCTTGCCATTAAATCAGAGCATGCATATTTTTACCAAATTCAGGGACAACTCCACATATGTAAATTGGTGCGATTTAGTTATATGGCTAGGGCCTGGGGTATAGAAATGATTAGAATTAAGAGAGATGTGCAATTCTGGAATATACTTATTACCACAACTGACCACCTATTTTCATTACATGTTGTCATTCTTGGCTAAACAAAATTAAATCAGTTGTGAGAAAGCGAATTGTGTTCCGCTGTATTTTACTTCTATTTTACTAGGGCTGCAATGATACACTTTGCTAATGATGCTTGTAATGGCAAAACAAAACAATATGTATTGACAATTCATGATGCAGAATGATATGTATCGTGATACAGTTGGATAACTGATTTACGTTAAAACTGCATTTGTTTACGTCGGCCAATAAAGCTAGAAAATGAAATATATACATATTTCGTCGTTTTTAAATCGCAATAAATACCTTTGATACGATGCATGTGGTCAGAGAAATCATAGCAATATATCATGAGCAGTGTAATGTTGCAGCCCTACACTTGACTATTGAAATGACAATGTCTGAATACCAGTCGATTGTGCTCTAACCTGGGTTCAAGTCACTGCTTTTGGGTTATATGTATGAGGAACTTTGATTCATAGTAATCTTGTAGATGGTGGGAGGTATATAGTACTGCTTTTACCTAGGAATAATTGAGTGGTCTCCCTCCATCATATTGTGTGGTCTGCCTCCACCACTAAAACAACTGACCGTCGTAACTAGCATAACATGTGTTGAAAAACTATTTTAACTCCAAACAAAGACAAGTTTCAATGTCTTTAATATAAATATTCAAACATTCTTTTAACTCAAATGATTTAAAATAAAAACTTTATCAACAATTACATTTTCATAACTTGTTCTCATTTCTTCTTACACTGAATATTTAACTGTCTTCAATCAGTGGAGGCTGAAACAAAGTCAGTTTCATGCATGTTTTCCAAATATCGTTCAACAGTCTCCATTGACTATATGGGAAAGATTGCTGTAATAATCTAAAGTTTTTAACTCTTTCTATTGCTCGTTCCACGTGTATTCTTAAACATGCAATCCACCTAGTTTCCGTTTCCTGTTGTTCTGACATGCATGTTACCTCCCTTAATATTGGTGAATGGTCAACTCGCACATTTATATCATCCAGCAATTGTTGTATTTCGAATCCCTTATCTGCCATGATGTGGTCATTTGACTCGAGCAATTTCACATCAATAATGGTTCACTGTCGAGTCCGGCTCACATCAATAATGGTACATTCTCCAGTTCGGCTTACGCCAATAATGATACACTGTTGAGTCCGGCTCACGTCAATAAAGGTACATTGTTGAGTCAGGCTCACGTCAATAATGGTACACTGTTGAGTCAGACTCAAATCAATAATGGTTCACGTTTGAGTCAGGCTCACGTCAGTAATGGTACACTGTTGAGTCTGGCTCACGTCAATAAAGGTACATTGTCGAGTCAGGCTAACGTCAATAATGGTACATGGTTGAGTCAGGCTCACATCAGTAATGATACAAGTTCTAGTCCGGCTCACGTCAATGATGCTACATTGATTTTTGTTTGTATGGTGTTTTACTTCTTTTTCAACACATGTAAGGTTATACTACGCCTTCCAAAACAGGTTAAAATTCCCCATTTTGCAGCAAATCAACACTTTGTCCATGTTCTACTGTAAATTTTAAAACCTTTAACCTCGTCGACAAAATAGAAACTATTCAATTTTGGCGACTCTCAGGACCTTCAGTCCTTTGATATTTACTTATTATTTCTCTCTCCTTATCGAGTTGGTTTCAAGAGAAAAATAGAAAAAAAATTCTCTCTAAAAATAATAATAATAATAATAAAAATTCGTTTGTCACAATTCCATTATTTTCACACTCTGCGGGAATGTGATGTGAAATATATTCAGATGAGTGTGATTATCACAAATTTTCACATTCTATAAGAGTGTGTGATTTGAAATATATTTCAGAAAAGTGTGATTATCACAAGCTCTCAAATTCTGCAAGAGTGTGTGACGTGAAATATATTTCTAAAGAAAGTGAGTGTCACAATCTAACACATTCTGCGAGGGTGTTTATTGTGGAACATATTTTCACGACTACATTACTGAGTGTTGTTATATATTGGTGTTGTTATATATTGTGAATTGTGTGGCATTTCTGTGAATATTCACGAAGGAATAAAACAAATCAATTGATTGTTTATTGATTATTGCTTTATTCATGTATATTTAGCTTTTTTTTGTATAGACATTGTTTATTCAAACAAGTGTTTTTTCGGCCCGCGAAACGTGACGGTATTCACAACACGTCAAGATTCACGCTATAGCAATACTGCAAAACAGCACACACGTGACTTGTAAGTCACGTGTGTGACACAATAAAAAAAGGTAAAAGTAACACCACATTAGTGTTACTTGTTTTTGTGTTAAAAAATCACAACATTACGGTGTGTATTTGACACAGTCAAACAGGGCAACTACAATCAAGTTAAAATTATGTTTTGCACAGAGGAGGAGCTTAATGTTTTGCCTGGTGTAAGAGATAAGGTAGCGGTAGGATACTAACCTTTAGATCAACCCTCCGGAATACTACACGGCAGAACATTGGGTCCATCTCCTACTTGAGGGTAACCGATGAGTTGTTGGATATTGTCGATTTCTCCAGAAATAGAGATCTCGATGCAATAACTAGAGGAGGATCACGACAGCTGGGATGAGACAGTCAATGATACAGAGGATCATAGTGGCGTTAACGGGGACACAGAGGAGAGAATACCTGTTGAAAGTATTGAGGCTGAGACAAAAGAAGGGTCAACTTTAGATACTTTCCCAATTAAATTAGAAGAAAGGACGACCGAGACCAGCAATGCTGATTAACAACAGCAAGTAATAATTGATCAGGTCTCGGAAAGTATCCGAAATGCAGAACCAACAATTCGTATTCATTCTAATCCCTAATAGGTTACTTCAGCTTAGCCAAATGCAAAGCAACCCCTACCTTTCAGGGTGGAGCCAGGTACATACGCACACCTTAGCATGCCAAGATTATAATTTACCCTCTGTCTCAACCATATCACACACATTTTTGACAACACGAGAGATGGAGAACAGGCATACTGTAACTAAAAACATTCTTGTCCAACTGTTAACGAATACAGTGAAAATAATGAAGCACCAAAGTCTTAAAAAAGAAGATGATAGACAAACTGGTGTGAAATTGCCCAGGAATTATGACATTCCTAAAACTCTGAGGTTTGATGGAAACTCAGAATGGGACATTTTTCTTAGACAATTCACTAGTTATCCTTATGCTCGGAAGTGGAAACCCGATATGAAAAGAGAAACGTTGACTTGGTGTTTAGAAGGGAAGGCGAGTAAATACCTTACTAACCTTCTAAACAGAAATGAATATCTTAGTTATGCTATTGTGATACAAATATTAACGCCACTGTGCTATAATGGACCTTTGGAAACGGCCGAACACGACACATACAAAATATTGCAGTCTCGCGTCCCCAAAAGATAGGGATTTATTCCTAGCGCAGATTGCGAGTGCAATGAGGTTGTGTATCAATCGGCAAATGGGTTACACCCCAACAAACACATGTTGGGTAGAGAAGTTAACCATCCCCCGACCTATTGTACCCAATAAATTCTGGGCGAGTGGGGGATTCTGATCCGGCGGTTACGTGTGTCTATTGGAAAATGTCATCTCACTACCCCATAAAACAGCAAGGAAAACCTTGAAGTCATCTCAAAAGAGAATGAAAAGAGACTATGACCTACGGCACTGGAAAAATCATACAATATAGGCGATCTAGTGTACACCGAGAATTCAGCGCCTAATAAGGGTATTAGTAAATCATTACCGCCTCTTTGGGAAAGCCGCGGTATGGTTATTTCAAAAGTATACCGGGTTAAATTAAGGCGCTCAAGTAACAATTCACCATGATAGAATCAAACTGCGCATAGGTCGTCAAATTCCCCAATGCTTACAGGATTATAAAAATACTTTAAAAGTCACAAATTCTGAACCGTCTTCACAAACCATCGATAAAAGTATTGTTTATGCAGAAAACAGAATTTATGATTCAGTGTGACGAGTGTGCCGAATGGTACCATGGGGCATCATGTGTGAATATCACATCACGAGAAGCCCGTGGTATCCAGGAGTACATATGCCCCATTTGCAAGGACTAATGTCTGTTCAATCTCTTTTAGAAAATGGAATATCAAAACGCAGTTCAGTTGGTTGAAGGTTACTTAAAAGCAGGTCGGTTGATGAGCCCCTTTATGCTTATCCGCGCCATTATAGGCATGGTTCGCGGACTACCTAATGGGGAGTTTGAGAGGTTACAAAATTAAGGGGAGAAATAGTGTTTCTCTACCTAAGAGCAGCGAACAAATTGTTGTGCCTATGAAACTGGTATGAATGATTTGCCATCCAGTCCTGAATGTCTTGTGTATCCACCTAATGCTGACCCGACAGTCACAATACCGAATCCTCACCTGAGAGGGTTCTGGGATGTGAAGTCAGTGAAGCATTAGGATCTGTGTTTGGGATCCCCGAATGCCTTGGAAATCCACCAAATGCTGACCCAGACTAGGCCCTGAATGCCTTGGGTACCCACCTAATGCTGATCCAGACAGTCACAATACCGACTCTTCACCTGAGGGGATTCTGGAATGTGAAGTCGGTGTTGCACTGGGACCAGTGTTTGATGCTAACCTGAATGTTCACAATACCCAGCTCCCATCTGAGGGAACTGTGGAATGTGAAGGGGGTGAAACATCAACAGTGGTGGACACCATTACTCCCAATGCCGATATAGGCGATGGGACAATCAGTTTTCGCAAGAGTAGGAAACGGGGAGCTAAGAAGAGGAAGAGACGTGGCGGGAAAGGAAAGAAAGTTAAAATGTTACCTTTGATAACGGTCACATTTCCAAATGTATTAGCCCTTCCTGATCTAGCTGTCCCCGTGCCGCCTCGTGTGCCAAGAAGTCGTGAAGTTGAAGTGTAATATGTAGCTTGTGTCACTGATGTGGATATGTCGGAGGTCCCTGTCAGGGGAGCCGGGTCGAAATATTCTGGGTGCCCATTGATGGGTTGCAACAAGAAAACCAAATCCTTAAGGCAGCACGTGAATACCAAACATATTCCAAGGCTTTTCTGGAAGGGGGTGCCGACTGAAACCTTGGTGAACCAGGATTTACAGGCCAAACGAATGGAAGATATGGAGCTCATGAGCATATGGCTAACGGGACCTCGTGAGCCCGTCGAAAACCTACAGCAACTGGCGAATGACAGGAGTTTGATCCCGCATTCATCCAGGCTATCTTTTAGATCAGTTAGAGCCATGAGGGAGCTCTGCGGGTTTAAGGGATGGGAAGTGCCAGTCGGCGGGTCTCCTTTCAATTCCCCTGCCACTCTAGTCCAATGGCGACCTTTAATCAGTTTCAGAGGGTCATTACCAAGATTTTTGGAGGATCTATAGGGAGTCAATTCGCATACATCTTATGATGGAGATGGTGGTGGAGGAAATATCGGAGATAGGGGGTTCTAGTACAATAATGTCACAGTTCAGTCTGGAATGGGAGGACTATCCCAATCCGCAGAGTGTGATCCACTAGTGATGCCGAACTTGGACCCTAACCTGGTGTGTGCAATATATGCTATAGACAATCATATGCACCTGGACAGAACTCGGCGGGCATTGTGGGTGTAATGTCAAAAGCTTCGGTGAATGACGTTCTAAATGTGCGATTGCCTGTGGAACCTTCTGTCCCAATTAATATAAAATGGGTAGTGACTGACTATTGTGACCCTGAAGACTATCCCAAATCCCTCCCAGAGATAGCTGGCGTGAAAGTGTCAAAAGGTGTTCTCTCCCGTAAGGTACATCTCTTTACGGGAGAAAGGGAAACGGAATGTATAGGCCTCCTGGCGAACCCTAATGTCATTGCTCTGAGAAAGGTGGTATTGACATGACTGACCCAGTCACACCTGGCTGCACCAAGAGAAAGTTTTCAAACAAATCTTAACCCAGAGCCGTGTAAGTCTACCACTCATTCTGCACTTGAGGGGTTACAATAGTAGTGAAGTGGCTGAGCTGTATACACGTGTATTTAAATTGTCCAGCAGTAATGTGGCTTGTCCCAACCCATACACTTACACTGTTTCAAGTGTAATGCAGATGATGTGAGGCCTTGGTTGGAGTACTACAGAAATCGTTCATGGCTGAAAAAGTTCTTCTCTATAAGATCAATAATGGTGTGTTAGCGCTATAAATACATTTACTTAGATTAGAAATAAACTCACCTCATAGCTGATTCCTCGCTTGTTTTGCGTCACCCATCATGACATGATCAGGTCACTCACAGTCACACATGTCGCTCAGTTAAAATCCAGAAATGCACTACATGTTTTGAAATTCAACATCATAACACTTCAATTCATTTTAAAACTTTAATAAAATGTGTTTCAATATATTTCCGTGATTAAAATCCAAATATGAATGCTGAATTTTCCAAACAATTCTTCGCTAAGTCACACAAAAAAAATGTCCGACATTTCAAAGCGGGTCAACCTGTTGAGACAGTTGTGGTGTATTCTTGCCCGAAGTTCGAAAGTAAGGCCAAGTAGACCCCTAGTGAATCCAGAAATATTTATTGAATTAAAGGCACATTCTTGTAAATAAAATGTAATATATAAGTTAATCAACACGGTTTTCGTATTACGGGATATAATTATCTCGTCCAATTCAAATATCTAGGTATGTGAACTGGCCAAGGGAATTATATCAGTAGGCACGATATTTTTACTAGATATGTGAACTGGCCTAGGGAATTATATCCCGTAATACGAAAACAGTGTTGATTAACCTCTATATATTATTTAGGTTTTATTATTTTAACACTTTAGTAATTATCAAAACATCATTAGACTTAAGCATCGTAGGTTTTATTACAACGTGATTATCAATGCCTTGACACACTGGGAATGATGTGATGCATTTACCTAAACAGTTGTTTGCCGAGTGATGTAGAACGGATGGCCGAGCCAACCATATCCCATTTGCACAAAGCATGCAGGTGATGTAGCATGGGCTGCCACACCAAACATATACCATGTGCACAAAGCATCCAGGTGATAAACATATACCCTGTGTAGAAAGCATCCATGGAATGTAGCACGGGAACTAAGTCGTCATAATTTCTTGATATTCATACCCATATTAGGCAGTAGTGTAGTAAAGTATATTCGTGTTTGTCTCAACGAAATCATCAAAAGAGTTTCGACTTATGGTCTGATACTATTGATTGGGGCTTGAAGCTGATTGTTCGAAAAAGTATAGGATCTATAAAGGCATATAGTCAGATTGTAAGGTAGATTCTTATTGGATTATATTACCCAAATCATAGCAAATTCCCATAAAAGATCAAAATAATATATTTCCTTCATAAAACATGTTTATTTAGGATATTTTGATTGACGTTAGCAATTTTATTGATAAAATTGTACTGAGGGTATATTTACAATCAAAGTACTGCGTACTGAATGGCGAAAACATTAGTAAGCAAATGGTTTTGAGCTGTTACTATAGTTAAGATTAACGATTGTATGATTTTTTTATGATTGTTATCAGCGAAGTGATTCTTGTTATATGTTACAGATCTCTCAAGCCAAGGCGTCCTTGTCCACTAAGCAAGAGGCCGCTGAATCCTCATCTGAATTTTATGAGTAAGGATTGTAGGAAGTGGCAAGTTATTGTTTGAGATAGTTTGTTAAAATATTTTTTAGTAGTCGCCATGAATGTATTTTTTAACTGTGTCGGCCATTATGAATTTCCGGCCGACCTGATATTCACTTAGGACCAACTAGACATCAAGAGTAACATTCCCGTAAAGTGTCATGAAAATCCATCAAGTTTTTTCAGAGTAATCTTCCTATATAGCTGCTTGACATCGAATCGAAATGAATTGTGTGTAGGACCAACTACATGTCATGCCAGTCATTTTACTAAAGGTTCCAAAGCAATATTACTTATGGTTTTTGAGAAGTAGTCGCCACAAACTTGTATTGTGTAAAATCTATTTGTAGATGTGGCAGCCATTTTGAATGTCCGGTCTGCCTGATATTTGCTAGGACAAACGAGACAGGCAGAGCAACATTCTTGTAAGGATTTATAGAAATCCATGAAGTTGTTTCAGAGGAGTAGTCGTCACAAGGTTTTTCCTATAAAACTATATAAACAAAGATAGGCGCTGTCTGGCATGTTTGACATCGAATCGAAATGAATTTTGGTAAGGACCAATTACATGGCATGCCAGTCATTTTGGTTCAATAACACTTATGGTTTTTAGGAAGTGACCGGCAAGAAATTGTATTTGTAAAATCTATTTTTAGCCGTGACGGTCATCTTGAATTTCCTGTTGACATGTATTACTAGACATCAAGAGCAACATTCATGAAAAATCTGTCAAGTTGTTTCAGAGGGGTAGTCGCGACAACAGTGTTCCAAGAAAATTAAAATTGGGGAATAGCCCAGGGCAAGTAGATTTCAAAAGTCCACTTGCCCTGACCGAAAAGTAAATTGCCCTGATTTGTTTTAAAATGCTCCAAAATTGTTATTGTATAAAATATTGGCTATATCTTATCCGAATGAACAATACAAGGTCTCCCAAACAGTGTTATATAATGCTCAGAAATCTTGAGGTTGGAAGAGTAACCTGGGCCAACGTGTTAAATCCTTACTATTCAAATATGATTTTGGTTTAGTGTGGATATCAGAAGATGTAAGTGGTTAGTAATTATTTATTTCTATTTTTAAGCAGCGTTTAATAGATTGTGCCTGGCAAAAAAAAAATTGGTGACATAAACCAGTCAAGCAAAGCTATTCATTATCAACATTTTATAACACATTTGTATGTTAAAAGGTATTTAACATTAAACAAGATATTGAAATTTAAAATTGCACTGTCTAAACTTTGATGTTCAGCACATTCTCTTTTTGTTGAAACGGGCAGACACAATAATATCCCATTTGAACATAAAATATGTGTGCTATGTAACTCTCACGAAATAGAAGACGAAATGCATGTTGTTATGAAATTTTCGTATTATACGAACTTACGCAAGCAATACCTTTTCGAAGTCATAGGCGGTAACTTTAATAGTATTTATGTTTTATACAATTTAATGAGTACAACAGATCCTTATAAGTTAACGCAACTTTCGAAATATATGTATGCAATGTTTAGTTAAAAAATACTTTTTTTCCAAGCTCACAACATTGGTACATTTTGTATATTTGTCAATAGTTGTACGTTTTGTTCTACTTTTTGCCACACTGAGGTTGTTAATATTGTATTCAGAAATCATTATGCATTCCACAGTACTATATATTTCAATGTGTGTTACTATATTTGTTTGTCTCTTTATCTACTTTTGTCACATGGCTTTATAGTTGTATAATATGCAGTATGTTATTTGCATTATGGGTCAGAGGCCTAAATTACTCGGAATAAAATATTGTCTTAATTGTCTTAAAGAAATTGTTATTACCAATAAATGAATATTTGCCAGTACATATTTTTTATCGATATTGAATATTCGCATTTTACTTTACTTTATTTATAATTAATTAATAATACACATGTGATTAGAATCAAACAATAAGGTTCTATTTTCCTTTATTTTCCTTTTATTTATCCATTGCATCATATAACAAAAACACTATTATTTCCTTTTACGTTTTTAGGATCGCGCCGCAAATCACGTCAAAAAATGTACCGGGTCCCGCAAATTAAATCATCCATACAGGTGTTATTTAAGAAGCTAGCCTGGTTCCCTGGCCTCCCACAAATATGTTTTTCTAATGAGCATCTGTGCCGCTTTACGTCGCAAAAATCTAGACAAATCGTCGAACTGAGATACTGCGTGCAGTAAAATAGGTCTGGTCTTGAAAAATATGGCAACATCCGCGTGTTGCGCTAAAACGATGTATCCGGTCTATGAGCGATAGCATTTGGCTAAAAACGGTAATAATTTATTTACTGCCATTCTGGGTGTACCTACCTTCAGTGAACTATTAGAGGCATTACATTGTCCCGAATTTGCTGGTCAGTTTTGAGGGTATCAAAGAAAGTTCTTTAAGTAAAGTTAGTTTTTTTCAGACAGTGTGAATTAGAACTAGATATAGGGATTGAAGGCCAAAGGGCTACAATGTAGGCATATGGGAAATGCAATTGTGGTAAATTATCTAAATGATTCGTATGGCAATTATCATATTTTTCATAAGTTTTCAAGACGCGCTGACAATGGAAACTATTATTACACAGAAAAGTCAAAATTGCCGATTAGGCAAAGTGTTCTCGCATACTTTTCATTTATGTCGATACCATGTTATTATTGTTTTAGCACGTGGTTCAGTAAATACAGTAATTATCTAAAGATCTTCCGATTTAAGCAGCTTAGGTTTTATTGCAAACACGATAACAAAATGTTTTGACACACTAAGAATGATGGGGTGCATTTACAAGCAAGTGTTTGCCAGGAGATGTATTACAGACGGCAGCGTCAAACATACACCATGTGTACAACGCATCCATTATAAAGTCATTATTAGTGGGGCAGATTGGTGAAAACATTATGCATTACTTTACAAAAGCACTTTGCAGATAGCTAGACAATGTCATTCTGAAAAAAAAATGGATTTTAAACCCACGTCGAAATTTTCAAAATGGCCGCCACTTTCAAAATGACCGCCATATAGTTAATAAATAATCAATTAAACCCACATGTATTAGATTTTAACCAAAAACATTATGGCAATCACAACAAAATCCGCAAAAGCATAGGCAAATGGTCATGAAATATAATCTGGGTATAATTTAACTTCAAATTGGCTACCATTTTTAAAATGGCTGCCACAACAAGTTGAAAATAGTAAAACGTACGATTCGTTTAATAATTTTTTGTGACGAAGTAATTTAAATGTTGAAACCGTATGGTGAAGGGGTTAAGGGATTTACACGTTTAAATCAAATTACACTTCGGATTGACTCTACATTGTTCCTGCCTCTGGAATTTATTAAGGGTATTAAAACTCTTTTCTTTTATCAAAATCTGTCAGTTCATTATAAAATAAATTAATAAAAAGCCTAAAATACATTTTTTGACTTGGTAAACCATATTTACAAGACAAAATAACAAAAAAAACAACGCGAAAACATTGTATTATAACGGGTAATTTGTGTTTAGGCTATATAGCTGCCGAGCAGAAACAGTGGAATAGGCCTAAACCCAATGTGGAGACCATCAGGTCATTTTGCGTCGAAGCCTTCATATTAGAATGGAGGAACTTAAAACAATCGGAGACTAGTTGGAGACTAGTTGGACCTTGTGGCAGATGTGTAACTTAGCTTATATACAACATAACCAAGTCGCTCTTTAAACAGATAAACCAGAATATGTTTTCTTTCCTCAGTAATCACCATCTTACAACTCGTATCTGTAAAATGCTTTCATACTGCTTCGTATGTACGAAGGATTGGTGTGTTTCACCAGCCATTTCTAACTTTGTAAAACTTATTTGAATTTTAATCAGACTTTACGAGCTGTCATAAAACGCCTTATTATGCTTGCAAAACATTAAGTAAGTATGATTAGCAAATATGTTTTACTCATTGTTGAGAGTCACCTACAGAAGGTTTAGTAGGGTGCCTTATTATGCTTGCAAAACATTAAGTAAGTATGATTAGCAAATATGTTTTACTTATTGTTGAGAGTCATCTACAGAAGGTTTAGTAGGGTAGACATCTTCCATGATGAATATATGTCTGACAGCGTGACGCCATCATGCAAACTAAAAGCAGAATTATGGTTACCTGACAGAGAAATCGGTTGCGATAGATTATAGAGATACTCGTACTTACAAAACACGATCTATAAACCATGGATGAAGATGTGCCTTTTATCAGACAAATAAAGTAGGTTGAACTCTGATCTCCATTCATTTGTCATTCACTAAGAGGCTGATTGCATGTGTTGCATTTGGCAGATTATGCCAAAACTCGACTTCAATAAACTTATGATATATAAGTAGTCATAGACGTTGTAATACATGTTAAATCAATGGTACAGTAAATACAGTTAGATGAGCTATGGGTTAGTTTTAAACACTAGGGATCTCTTTAGGTGCATATAGAAATTCCTAATCATTAGGTCCAATAAAGCGAAGACACACAGTTTCTTTTCACTCTTACTATATGTAATAAAATAACACCATTTGCTGAAAGAGGAAAAACCTGTGCTAGGACAGTCTGGAAATACCATGTTGAGGTTGAACTAATTTCAAAATGTGTGCTTCTTGGAAACTGTGCTGTATGGCAGAGGAAGTGCATGTACATTGCTGACATTAAATAGAAGATCCAACAATTCCAATTCCAGTATCTCTTACCAAGCACACCAAGTAACTTAACAGGTTGGACACTGTTGGCGACAGACTTTTAGGTCCACACCTAGAATGTGAAAGAGACAAAAGAGTGTGGCAAACCATGTATCAAAGCAGGAATGATGTATACAGTTATTTGTCACAAAATGCACAATTTTACCAATATTATGTACAAACTGAACCAAATAAGTTTTATGTTGATTAATCTAAGAACTTGTTAACATTTCTTTTGTATGCTGTAAAGACATGAATATGCCATCAATTATCTGAAACGATGTTTACAAAACAATTATTATTATTAGTATTATTAGTATTATTATTAATCCTGTAACATATATTGTACTTATTTAGTATACTCATATTTTGGTTACAAATCCATAAATCGCATTGTTAGATAGTTTATTTGTAGTCGTTTCCTGATGTATACGTCTTTAGAAATGCCTTGGGTGATTTGTCTCCATTGATATATAAACACTGTTGCTTATGGTACAATACGGCTGTTCATATGTATGAACCTAAGTGAATAACACATTTTGAATTTGGTTTATGTTATATAAAGAAACATTAATTATCATTTTGTTCTACAATTGTTTTGGACCTCGCGACTATTTTATTTATTTATTTTATTTCCCATTTCCACCCCACAAATTATTTTGTCTTTTTCTTCGCAGCTATTATGCAACGCTTGCTCCTTTGGCAGCTATGTTATGCTTGCTCCTTTGGCAGCTATGTTATGCTTGCTTCTTTGTCAGCTATGTTACGCTTGCTCCTTTGGCAGCTATGTTATGCTTGCTCCTTTGGCAGCTATGTTATGCTTGCTCCTTTGGCAGCTATGTTATGCTTGCTCCTTTGGCAGCTATGTTACGCTTGCTCCTTTGGCAGCTATGTTACGCTTGCTCTTTGTCAGCTATGTTACGCTTGCTCCTTTGGCAGCTATGTTACGCTTGCTCCTTTGGCAGCTATGTTATGCTTGCTCCTTTGGCAGCTATGTTATGCTTGCTCCTTTGACAGCTAGGTTATGCTTGCTCCTTTGGCAGCTATGTTATGCTTGCTCCTTTGGCAGCTATGTTATGCTTGCTCCTTTAGCAGCTATGTTATGCTTGCTCCTTTAGCAGCTAGGTTATGCTTGCTCCTTTAGCAGCTATGTTATGCTTGCTCCTTTAGCAGCTAGGTTATGCTTGCTCCTTTAGCAGCTATGTTATGCTTGCTCCTTTAGCAGCTAGGTTATGCTTGCTCCTTTAGCAGCTAGGTTATGCTTGCTCCTTTGGCAGCTATGTTATGCTTGCTCCTTTGGCAGCTAGGTTATGCTTGCTCCTTGAGCAGCTAGGTTATGCTTGCTCCTTTAGCAGCTAGGTTATGCTTGCTCCTTTGGCAGCTATGTTACGCTTGCTCCTTTGACAGCTATGTTACGCTTGCTCCTTTGGCAGATATGTTACACTTGCTCTTTGTCAGCTATGTTATGCTTGCTCCTTTGGCAGCTATGTTATGCTTGCTCCTTTGGCAGCTATGTTATGCTTGCTCCTTTGGCAGCTAGGTTATGCTTGCTCCTTTGGCAGCTATGTTACACTTGCTCTTTGTCAGCTATGTTATGCTTGCTCCTTTGGCAGCTATGTTACGCTTGCTCCTTTGGCAGCTATGTTATGCTTGCTCCTTTGGCAGCTAGGTTATGCTTGCTCCTTTGGCAGCTATGTTATGCTTGCTCCTTTAGCAGCTAGGTTATGCTTGCTCCTTTAGCAGCTAGGTTATGCTTGCTCCTTTGTCAGCTATGTTATGCTTGCTCCTTTGGCAGCTATGATACGATTGCTCCTTTGGCAGCTATATTATGCTTGCTCCTTTAGCAGCTAGGTTATGCTTGCTCCTTTAGCAGCTAGGTTATGCTTGCTGCTTTGGCAGCTATGTTACGCTTGCTCCTTTGGCAGCTATGTTACGCTTGCTCCTTTGGCAGCTATGTTACGATTGCTCTTTCGGCAGCTATGTTATGCTTGCTCCTTTGGCAGCTAGGTTATGCTTGCTCTTTCGGCAGCTATGTTATGCTTGCTCCTTTGGCAGCTATGTTATGCTTGCTCTTTTGGTAGCTATGTTATGCTTGCTCTTTCGGCTCCTTCGGCAGCTATGTTACGCTTGCTCTTACGGCAGCTATGTTACGCTTGCTCCTTTGGCAGCTATGTTACGCTTGGTCTTTCGGCAGCTATGTTACGTTTGCTCTTTCGGCAGCTATGTTATGCTTGCTCCTTTGGCAGCTATGTTATGCTTGCTCTTTCGGCAGCTATGTTATGCTTGCTGCTTTGGGAGCTATGTTATGCTTGCTCCTTTGGCAGCTATTTTTGCTTGCTGCTTTGGTAGCTATGTTACGCTTGCTGCTTTGGCAGCTATGTTACGCTTGCACTTTCGGCAGCTATGTTATGCTTGCTGCTTTGGCAGCTATGTTATGCTTGCTGCTTTGGCAGCTATGTTATACTTGCTGCTTTGGCAACTATGTTGTGCTTGCTCTTTCGGCAGCTATGTTACGCTTGCTCTTTTTGCAGCTATGTTACGCTTGCTTTTTTGTCAGCTATGTTACGCTTGCTCTTTTGGCACCTATGTTACGCTAGCTCTTTTGGAGCTATGTTACGCTTGCGATTAGCCGTGCTTGGTTTACCACTAGATATTTGTAAACTAAGATAAAAAAAATCCTGTTTGCAGTAACATGTTCACCAGCGTGTAAGTTTACTTACACACTCATTTCGTGAGTAAATCAATTATTCTCTCATTCCCTTCCAGCAGACACACTAGTATATATAAAGAGAGAGAAAGAAAGACCACAGAACAGATGGAATAAGATCAACAAATAAACATCACACAGAAAAAAATATAGTTAATAACACAGAAAACTAACTCTAGATCTAGGAATGAGGCAGTCTCTATTGCGTTATACATTTTACAAATCAATTCTTAAATACAAATTGCATATGGTATGAGGTTGTCTTCCATTCAACATTCTGACCGAGTTATCTGAAAAAGACTGAAAGCACTTTTAGCAATGTTCTGTTTAAAGGGTTGGTGGGATGTTTGTCAAACTCGTTAATTTGTTGTTCAAAAAAGTCTTTTAAACCTTCTAAAGCGTTATAATTTTCAGAATGTTCTTCCATTATAATTATACTGTATGTTCCGCAATAAAGTAATGACCAGAGAAAAAAACATACAAAACTGATAAATCGAGCAAATAAGTACATGTACCCGTAACAACACTGCTGTAAGAGAATACGCGAGTAATTTCTTGTGTTACGGTACATTGCAGTATAATACAACTGTCTGTACTTCAAACAAACGAAGCGTAATTCAATGCAGAGTAATTACATACGCGGATATCAGTGACCTAAAAAGTAGGTTAATGAACCCAAATATATATAAGTGGACCTAGATTTAAGTGACCTTAATTTAAGGGACTTAGATTGTGCTTACATTGATTTTTAATCCCGCAATAGTTGTATATCTATAGTCCGGTGAATATCAGCAGATATATGTCCTGTTGCGTGTCTTCATGCATTATTCAGGGTGGTGGAGCAAGTGAGGAAGTGTCGGTTCTTACGGATGGCGGGAGGTGTACAGTACTGATTCTACCTTTCCAGGTGTACAGTACTGGTTCTACCCAGGAAAAGTGAGTGGTCTGCCGCCACCACAAAAGAAATCGACCGTTATATATAATCTTACATGTGTTGAAAATGACGTAAAACGCCATACAAACAAACAGGGTGGTGGTTCACGTGGTTTCAAAAGCTAGATCGATTGTTGGTGTATGCTGAATGATAGGCACACTCAAAACACTTTTCTAAATGGTTCAAAGTCAGGGCCACAATAACTAGTTGTTAAGGCTGCTTGAATGCTCTGTTACCTTTTTAAGCATATTTTTAATGCTATACTGTTTATGAAGGTCAATTTATAGTGATAGATGCATACCACCCACACTAATACCTCCATTATCCGTTAGGATCGACATGTTCTCACTTAGAATTTGAGCTCTCAGCGGCATTCGAACACGCAGCGGCGAATTGAAAGAAACTAACCCGCCAAATAACGGCAATGTTACAAAACTCCATCTATATACTGAAAGGATAAAGAAACGAATAATGGGTATTTCTGCTATATATTGTATGTTTAATATGCTACTGCTAATCGAATGGTAAAGGGCGACATTAGGCATGTCATTTCGGAAAGAGGGTTTAAACAGCACCGAACACACCAATGGTTACCTCTTTAAAGTTTCATTATCGACTGAATGCGCATTTACCTCAAGCAGTTAAGCAAACTTAGGCTTTAAACGTTGCAATCTCTTAACATTAAGCACAATACTGAAATGGCTTGACTTTTTCAAGCAAAATTGCAATATTTATGAATTTCTATTTGATTAAAATGTCTCTACATGACAGAGTTGTTCTTTCTGTAATTAGTTGTAGCCCCTTTTTGTACAAAACACATTGAGATATATCTTGAATTAAAAGTATTGATTTGTACACGGATACCCGCGATTTAATATGCGTAAAATAAAATTTTGACGCCCCAGTTTTGGGGTTTGGCCTGGCTGGTTAAAGCCGTTTATATTGTATCTATAGCGTTTGGATTCTCAAAAATATTACGTTATATACGTTATATATATACCTCGTCGCCAGTAGGTTTAGAAACGGTGTACACTTGTTGTAAAATGTAGCTGTTGTTGAAGGGATAACTGTTTATAATAGTCAAACTTTAGGGTGATTTTGTTTTCAAAATGTTAACACTACGATTATCATTTCTTCCATTCTATTGTGAATGCCACTCTCACTCAATCTATTTATTATTATCTTTTTTTTATTTTTACATCGATCGTGAAACAAGTTCTTGCAACATAGATTAATCACTCTCGATGGCTTCCTGGGTAGAACCAGTACTAAGCAATGTGGATTAATTATCTTGCTCAAGAATAAATAACATGGCCAAGGCGATGATCGAACCCACGACCTTTTAATCTGGAGTTCAACGTTCTACCACTGGACCAGACACTCCACAATAAACTATTTATATCAGGTACCTCGCCTTGCAAAATGTCCCTTTAATAGTGTCAATCAGGTGAAAAATAGACCTTGCCAAAAGCCGTGACCTTGCTTGTATTACGTTAATAGCACAGTAAACGTGCTTTCATGGATTAACATGGTCTTTGAGATAAAACCAATATGATGAAAGGTTACAAACAGTAGGAAATGCGATAAATGTCCGCATTAACATGGCAGTAAAATTTAAATGTTTTGTAATAAAAGTTTAAGCTGACTAATTGCGTTTATCTGTTTAAAGGGAGTACATCAGGCTTTCAAATGGGTCCGACTTAAAATTGACAAATAATAATATTTTCTATTTTAAAGCGCCTAAACATAATGAATGATCCTGAAAATGACCCCTTAGTTACGATGAAATTCATTCTGTACAGTAATACGTGCTATCCTAGGTTACGCACCAGGATTAATTTCAGCATTTTATGCCCGATTCCGTCCTAGCTATATGGAGTATTCGAAGTTTAAACCTTAAAAATATGGTTCGAAAACCATATTTTGATGGATATAAGTGTTTTATCATGAATTGGAACATTTTTATAATTTAAGATATTTCTAGAAAAGTCCTGATGTACTCCCTTTAATTCATCATCTCAACTGTAGTCTCGCCATCAGTTTCTGTAATGTTGTGCTTTAAGATACAGATCGTCTACAGGTTTATCCGATATGAATGTATTTTAGTCATATTATTTAGATATTAATTACAGTTTCAAGTATGCCATCTATTAAAATATTACCGCGAGTGTTACGTATGCAGTCAACGGGATAGCACCGTTTGTGAAGGGGTATGATTATATTCATGAGAGGGTGATGGTAAGTATGTCAAACTATCGCCTGAGGCGTCTCCGTAAAACGAAATATTACACAGTAAAACCACCCACATACCGTCCCAGGTTGAAAATCCTGGTGTGTATGCGTGCGTGCGAGTGCGTGCGTGCGTACTTGTGTATGTGAGAGGGCCTCTAGTGTTTGCGTGTATGTGTGTATTTACGCGTGTGTCTGATTATAAGGACTCTAGTCCCTTCACTAGCCTAATAAATTGGCTCCTATGCAGTTTTTTTTTTATTATTCTGACGTTCTATGTAACTGCATATACGCCTAATTTCCTTTGCAAAAAAAACGACTGGAAAAAACGCTCGAACACCCACACGCCTACTAAACAGTGTCTCCAGCTCAAAAAAGAGCAATCGTAAAATGAGACAAAGCAACATCCGAGCTTGAGACATCGTCAAGAAATGGCTGTCAAAATGTGAGTATGACCAATGTTTTAGCTATTTTTTATTGTTTTAAGACATGAACTGACAAATCGGAGAATGTCATGCTCCGGGTATAAGCCAGGAACGTCCGTATAACCCACGATTTGTTCCATATAATGGCTGACCTTTGTTTTAGAACTTTTCTCCCGTGACCGGTAAGCTTGTTTACATGACAAATTTCGACATTCTTGTGTAGTTTAGTCCAAATTCTACACATTAAACATATTGTAGCATCATATATTGGTCCAATATGATGATAGAAACAAATGAGCACCACAAATACACAGGAAAAGGCATTACTCGGAGAGTTATGCTGATTTTATTATAAGAGCTAGAGACAACATACGGGAGCTGGAGACAAAACAGGGAGCTAGAGTCGATGCATTTAGAAGTATTACTTAAAACTTACGTATTTGGAGTGGTGGTTATCATCGAAAGAGACCGATGATATCGTGACATTCGAATTAATCGTAGGTTTCTACGAAGCGATACACCCGGTATATAAATTATGTTCGCTAAACAATAAATGAATTGAATGTGATGTATTTATTTAAATTTATACCAAATATTTCCAACTGACGCAGATGTTCTATTTACATGTAATCTATTGATTTTCGTTTAAACTGAATCCGTATTATCGTGAAACTGTAAACATGTATCTTTTAATAGAACAAACATTTGATGTTGATGTACCGTAACAGGTAAAATGTATTAAATATTAAGGATTTATGATCGCCCTGTGTCCGTCGTTAACTGTTTGCTTCAAACAAATCTCCTCCTAAACCGCTTGGCCAATGTCAACCAAACTTCACAGGAATGTTCCTTGGTCCCCTTTCAAGTTTGTTCAAAGAATTGAATTTGGTTAGGACTTAAGCTCCGGCACAAAGTGTGCCCCTAGTTAAGAAAGTTTATAAAACGCACTGCCTTCTAATATGGCCGTTGGTTAAATAGATATATATTTTATGAAGAATGAAACATCAAACAGTACTGACAAAGGAAAAAAATAACTTGAAGAAATAGCACATGTGGTGAGATTTGTTTTTACAAAATTCGATTGATACAACACTGAGCTATTAAGGTTGACAGTATGGTGGAGGTATGGTAGTTTCCGATTTTTGGACTAGGGGCTTGAAAGCCCAAGTCCTTATCAGGCGACAAAATTCGAGCACGCTAGAAGCCGCAACAGATCGTCACTGACGTAATGTATCACTACGCTAACAGACAGAGCGTCAGCTGTCATTTTGATTGGGTGTTCATTCGCATACATCCCAGTCACTGTATGCATATTCATAGGGGCCCTGGCCTTGTGTAGAGAAGAAATAGTTTTCCGGATCAGACAAATACCATCTAAATCGTAAATAAACTGTGGGAAATGGAAAGAAAATTGAAGAATGTGATGTACTTTTTTCTACTAAGACAAGAAACAAGATGATATATTTTATCTCGAAATATTATAAACGCCGTCTGGACCCCGTACATCCAGCTTTGCAAACCTGGGATAAAGTAGCTCATTTGCATTATACTATCGAAAGGACCAATGCTTCTGAGCAAAAGTAGTTATTTTTCAGCAAAAAAAAGAATAGAGGTTAACATTTGCGACATTAGCGGGAAAATGGAACATCCGTCACCTAATGGAGACAATCTTTAAGAAAGTCTTCGTCAAAATGTTATAATTGCATAATTTACAAATTGTTTTACTACGCTGTAGAAGCGGCATTCCAGACGCAATAGATTGAACTGATCACGCGTTGATGATGACCCGCGATCACTATAAATCGAGTGGAGAAGTGTTTTTTCGAATCCGATTTTGTACAGATATGAATAATGTTGAGCACTCCGAAATAATAAATGATGGAATACATAGCACAATAAAAAAATATGTAAACAATAATACAATTAGACGTAATTTTCCTAAAAGGATAACTCATACTCATATTTCTATCCGGTGCATCGAACTCAAGAAGACGCTTTCCGCCAGTTTTTTTCAACGCAGAACCAAATTGATACTTACAGACAGTCCAATAGTAAAATAGGAAAAACAATGCACCGTTATTGATAACAATTGTTCGCTGTAAGGTTTTTCTGTTACCTATTATTATTCAATGGTCAGTACTAATCCATCTGGCGGGAAAGAAAACATCGTGGGCAGACTGTAGTACCATCCAAATACATACGCAAGTTCACTGCATACAATGTTCATAAATGCACTTACACCATGTACACTCAACAGAACTGTTCAATTTCCAAAGCCCCTAGTCCATCAGTGCTTTCAGCACTTTGATTAAAATTGGTTTAATAACATGTTATTATGGTATGCAATAGTATTCCATCGACTCTAGCTCCCTGTTTTATCTCCAGCTCCCGTATGTTGTCTCTAGCTCTATAAAAAAAAATCAGCATAACTCTCCGATTAATGCCTTTTCCTGTGTATTTGTGGTGCTAATTTGTTTCTATCATCATATTGGACCAATATATGATGCTACAATATGTATCATGTGTAGAACTCGGACTAAACTACACAAGAATGTCGAAATTTGTCATGTAAACAAGCTTACCGGTCACGGGAGAAAAGTTCTAAATCAAAGAGCAGCCATTATATGGAACAAATCGTGGGTTTTTACGGACGTTCCTGCTTATACCCGGAGCATGACATTCTCCGATTTGTCAGTTAATGTCTTAAAACAATAAAAAATAGCTAAAACATGGGTCATACTCACATTTTGACAGCCATTTCTTGACGATGTCTCAAGCTCGGATGTTGCTTTGTCTCATTTTACGATTGCTCTTTTTTGAGCTGGAGACACTGTTTAGTAGCGTGACCCATGTGATTTTCGAACGAAATTGAGCAGCTTATCAGACTTATTTGCGTAAACCATGACGATAATCTAACAAAATAATAAGTTATTTACCATTTACTTTCGGTTTTATTTTTTTCCGAAGCATATTTTACATAATATATCGTTTGTTTGTAGATCGCTATACAGTGTATTGACAATTATTGACAAGTGCGCGTCTCTCCAACGTTGCATGCGCATGCGCATAAGTACATATTTTCCACTGTGGACAACGTGTCACGAAACTGCGTTGTGTATACTGTACCTAGTATAAAGTTTTCAAGTCTTAGGTTAACAAAAGGTAATGGGCGAAGGGTGCCGGATATTTATTATGTATTACCCCTTCAGACATTCTCCTAAAAGAAAAATAAAAAATCTCGCTTGTTTTATAGCCTGATCTGGGGAAAAAGCACCTAACATAGGACCTACTGTATGTCCCATGACTTAACTTAAGCTTGTTATTTTGTTTTGTTATGTTCATTTCATTTAGTGTGTAGGGGGTGGGGTGAGTTTACGGGTGGATTCAGGGGGCGACCCACTAAACAATCTGTACAATATGGAAATTTATATTAAACAAGAGCTGTAGGAGAACTGCGCAGCTCGACTATTCAGAGAATAATAAAATGGTATAGGCAGTATATACCATCAGAAAACAAGGCTAAAACAATGTGAGGGTGGGGTGGTGGGTGGGGTGGGTATAGAAACTCGGGCGATATAAAAATTATTGTTAGAATCTCATACAAATTATAGCAGGGTGTGACATTTCATTTATTTTTATCAGTTTTAATCCAAAGTTGCTGTCATTTAAAAAAAAATGTGGTCGAAAGGCAATTCGGGGAGGGAGGGGATACCTGGCGATATTTTATTGTGGCCTCATTTCAGGTTGTGTTTGTATTGATATTTCATCTGTGTGTCTGATTTAATCTATATTGCTTTATATGTAAATGATTGCGTTCAAATTAAAAAAAAAATATATCCAATTATGGAAGATAAAATGAAAACAATTTTCTCCCCTGTCCTCCATGGGGGTGGGGGGGGGGAATTTCCCTCCCCCTGGTCCTCCATGTTAGGGGTGGGGTGGGGGTGCATAATTGATATAGTTGTATATTTGATAAAACAAACAACACAGACATATGTAAAAAAACACAAAAAAAACATTCGGGTGGTGTTGGATGGTTGTGAGGCGAAACATATTGATAACTGATAAAACAAAACAACACAGATATATGCAAAATATACAAAACAACAACAACATTCGGGTGGTAGTGATGATGGGTGTTTGGATGGTTGTTGGGGTGGGGGAATGTGGGGGTAACAAAATTGTCCAAAACAACACAGAAGTTTC
>JAWPHD010008616.1:0-113180 GCA_037043455.1 Cyrtodaria siliqua | reverse complement strand
AAATGCAACGTTCTGTCTAAAGCACACGGCATCAAATTAACTAAAGATTAACCGAATATTGTACATACATCATCTTTTATGGGAATGTTCCCACCAAAGAAATACTTCAATGTCATGATTATGTAATCTAACAGTTCAAGGTTACAGACCAAAGATTGTTCAGAATAAATTTAACAGAATGTTCTTTATAACATTTCATTTCTAAAAGCATATTTCAAAACAAGAGGTCAATGACCTTGAAGCTCTACTGATTGATTTTGATTTCAGGAAGTAATCGCTACAAACTGTTTTTTTTGAAAATCTATTTTTAGCTGTGGGTGGCCAGTCTTGAATTTCCGGCCGACCTGAAATTTTGTTAGGATCAATTGGACATCAAGAGCAACATTCCTGTGAAGTTTCATGAAAATCCGTCAAGTAGTTTCAGAGGAGTAGTCGCTACAAGTTTTCATTATAATAACTCTATGTAAACAAAGATGGCAACTGACAGCCATGTTTAACATTGAATCAAAATAATGTTCGAACTCGGATAACCATCATGTCATGCTGATCATTTTAGAAAAAGTCCCATATCAATATCTCTTATAGTTTTCAAGACAGTAGTCGCTACAAACTTGTATTTTACAAATCTATTTTTTAGCTTTGGTGGCCATCTTGGATTTTTGAATATGAATTTTTGCTAGGATCAACTAGACTTACAAGAAGGCATTACTATGGAGGTGGACTTACAAAAAGGCTTTATTATGGAGGTGGACTTACAAGAAGGCTTTTATTATGGAGGTGGACTTACAAGAAGGCGTTATTATGGAGGTGGACTTACAAGAAGGCGTTATTATGAAGGTGGACTTACAAGAATGGCGTTATTATGAAGGCAGACTTACAAGAAGGCGTTATTATGGAGGTGGACTTACAAGAAGGCGTTATTATGAAGGTTGGACTTACAAGAAGGCGTTATTATGGAGGTGGGACATACTAGAAGCCTTTATTATGGAGGTGGCCTTACAAGATGGCATTATTATAAAGGTGGACTTACTGAAAGGCGTTATTATGAAACTTGTTATAGCTGGCCAAAGTGATCAGACCTCCCCAGCATGGTGACAAAGAGAAGAATATCTTGTATTGCCGCATCTCCCCATACCTACAACAAATCATAAAAGAACAATATAGGTTACATATTAAAATACCTTAATCTAAGTACAAAATAGGCATAATCTAGAAATGTGTCCATTGGATACGGATGCTCCCACATAATTTTTTTTTTTTTAAGAAAATGGTTCCACAAGTCCGGTAAAACGGTTGATTAGTGAAGTTGCATCGATATGCACATTTTCACATTATAGGTAAGCATCCTGTTAAGGCTCTAAATAATCAGTTGAAAACTGTGGAAGAAGATAGATACACAAGAGAGATTTGAATGTAAAATTTGAAGAAGGTCCATAACTCCAGTAATACTAGGTTGATTTTGACAGCGAATCAATATACAGATTTTGGCATCATATATAAGCATCCTGTAAAATTTTAAAACAAGAGGCCCAAGCGGGGGCCTGTAAAATATTGCTTTGCTGGCTATATGGTGTCACTGATGGGGTGGGGTGGGGTGGGGTGGAGCGGGGGAGATAGAAGGATTGTGTGTAGGATATGGCAGTATCAAACTAGTATTTTTAAGTTTGACATGTGACCCAGGGGCGGGGCCAAATTTCTTCTTAACTTGGCGAAATATAGCATTTTTAACTAAATCAAGGGCCATAACTCCGCTGTTACTGGTTCAATCTGGCTGGTTTCAAACTATAAATAACTATCTCTTTTTTAGGTCTGAAGAGTGTCAATTACATATTAAATATTCATATTTAATATTGATTTTGTTTGTGAAATGTAGTGCAGAAATAAATTTCCCCCCGACCTCCCAGATTTTTGCAGGGTTTTTTTTCTTCAAAATTCTCAGACTTTTTCCCCTGCAGTGAATTTTGTTTTGCCATTTTGCATTTTTCAAAATTGCCTGTTTTCCAAATTCTGTGGCAAATATTTCTGTATTCCCCTCCTTCAGTGGTAGATGATAAACAAAAAGCTGCATTTATATATAGTTGTTGCTTAATTTGAAGTCAGAATTTTTTTTGACAAGAATATGAATACTTACCTTTGCTTCTAAAAGTTTATGCCACTGTGGTTTGAAGTAGTATATAATTCCATTCATAGAACCTTCTAATGTCAAACTTCTCACTAGCAGTATCAGCAAAACAACATACGGGAAAAATGCAGTGAAATAAGCAGCCTGAAATAAAAATTATATTCAATTTTGTTATTTTAATAGAAAATTTTGTGACGCTTATATCAAATGAAAGTTATCTCATATCATAAAATAATTTATGATACAGCGAAAGCTGGGGAAAAGTTATGTTTGCTATACAAATGACAGCTTGTATAATATCTGCATGTGTATGTTTACCCCCACCAACTACTAAACAAACAATTTTACAATATCAGCAACGGCTATCATTTAAAAGGGGTTTATTTATTATGTTTTTTTTTATAATAAATCAAGACTGAAACATGAGAAATTGGTGCCAAAAGTAATATTAAAATAATCAAAAACAAATAGGTAATTGGAACTACTTCAAATTTGACAGTTCTGAAGTGGTAAGGAAAATCTCCCATTTAATGGTATAAAACACATATTTGATCCAACATGAAAAGAAAACAATATCAGGAAGATTATATTTTTTATCGGTTAATAAGCAAACAAATGATATGAACTTGCAACGCTCTCTACTGGCTCTAGATAAAGTTTATGTATAAGGGGGCCATAACTCTTTCAAATATCGTTCAACCAGAACATGGTGATGATATACGCAACTAGGCTTGGTACTGATTGTCCCTGACAAGTTTCGTTGAAATCCAGCCAGAGGTTCAGGAGAACTAGTCTGTACGAAGTTTGTGTATTAAAACCTTTAAGGGGTCATAACTCTGCCAAAATTCATTCAACCACAACACGGCAATGACAGGTACAACTAGGCTTGGTACTGATCATCCCCATCAAGATTCGTTGAAATCCAGCAAGGAATTCAGAAGAGACTAATCTGGACAACGTTTGGCTATTAAAACCTTTAAAGGGCCATAACTCTGCCAAAAATAATTCAAACACGAATATGGCGACGATATGCACAACTAGGCTTGATACTGATCATCCTTGTCAAGTTTCGTTAAAAATCCAGTCAGAGGTTCAGGAGAACTAGCCCGGAAAATGTTTGTGTATCAAAAAACTTTAAAGGGCCATAACTCCACCAAAAATCTGTTAACCAGAATGCCACGATGATATGCACAACTATGCTTGCTGCTGATCATCCCTGTAAAAGTTTCGTTGAAATGTGGGGAGGCGTTCAGGAGAACTAGTCCAGACAAAGTTTGTGTATTAAAACCTTTAAAGGGCCATAACTCTTGCCAAAAATCATTCAACCGAAACACGGCAATGATTTGCACAACTAGACCTGATACTGATCATCCTTATCAAGTTTCGTTCAAATCCAGCCGGGGGGTTCAGGAGAACTAGTCCAGACAAAGTTTGTGTATTAAAACCTTTAAAGGGACTCCACCAAAATCATTCAACTGGAACACAGTGACGATATGTACAACTAGGGCTTGGTACTGATCATCCTTGAAAAGTTTCACTGAAGGGCCCTTTCTTCTTAATCAGGCCAAAATATAGCATATTTCAGAAAATCAAGGGCCATAACTCCGGTGTAAATGGTCCAATCTGGCTGTTTTGAAACTTGTTGGGAGCTTTCATTGATAGTAACAATCTGGTAAAGTTCGGATGAAAAATGAAGGCCCTATCATTGTATTAACGAGGCAAAATATAGCATATTTAACTAAAATCAAGGGCCATAACTCCGCTGTTTCTCATCCGATCTGGTTGTTTTTCAAACTTGTCAGAGCTTTCATTTATATTAACAATCTGGTAAAGTTTGGTAAAGATCGGACGAAAAATCAAGACCCTATTGTAATATACTTTTTTTTCAACCAAATCAAGGGCCATAACACCACTGTTGTGGGTCCGATCTGGCTGGTTTTCGAACTTGTCCAAGCTTTCATTAATATTAACAATCTGGTAATGTTTGGTAAAGATCGGATGAAAAATGAAGACCCCTATCGTCCTTAACATAAGACAATAAACGAGGCAAATATAGAATTATTAACTAAATCAAGGACTATAACTCTGCTGTTGCTGGTCCGAACTGGCTGGTTTTTGAACTTGTCCAAGCTTTCATTGATAGTAACAATCTGGTACGGTTTGGTAAAGATCGGATGAAAAATGGAGGCCCCTATCGTCTTAACGAGGCAAAATATAGCATTTTTAACTAAACCAAGGGCCATAACTCCGCTGTTATTAGTCCGATCTGGCTGGTTTTTAAACTTGTCCAAGCTTTCATTGATATTAACAATCTGGTAACGTTTGATAACGATCGGATGAAAAATGAGGGCCCCTATCGCCTTAACGAGGCAACATATAGCATTTTTAACTAAGTCAAGGGCCATAACTCCGCTGTTACTGGTTCGATCTGGCTGGTTTTCGAACTTGTCCGAGCTATTATTGATATTAACAATCTTGTGAAGTTTAGGTAAAGATCGGATGAAAAAATGAAGGCCCTATCGTCTTAACGAGGCAACATATAGCATTTTTAACTAAGTCCAAGGGCCATAACTCCGCTGTTACTGGTTCGATCTGGCTGGTTTTCGAACTTGTCCGAGCTATTATTGATATTAACAATCTTGTGAAGTTTGGTCAAAGATCGGATGAAAAATGAAGGCCCTATCGTCTCTTAACGAGGCAACATATAGCATTTTTAACTAAGTCAAGGGCCATAACTCCGCTGTTACTGGTTCGATCTGGCTGGTTTTCGAACTTGTCCGAGCTATTATTGATATTAACAATCTTGTGAAGTTTGGTAAAGATCGGATGAAAAATGAAGGCCCTATCGTCTTAACGAGGCAACATATAGCATTTTTTAACTAAGTCAAGGGCCATAAACTCCGCTGTTACTGGTTCGATCTGGCTGGTTTTCGAACTTGTCCGAGCTTTCATTGATATTAACAACCTAATAAAGTTTTGTTAAAGATCGGATGAAAAAATGAAGGCCCTATCGTCTTAACGAGACAAAAGTTAACGACAGACGACGGAGGGAAGAACGGACAACTCGCCATCCCATAAGCTCTGCTGGGCCGTTGGCCAGTAGAGCTAAAAACAATTATAAACACCAGCGAATGCAATTGATACACTTATCAACCATATTGTTTACATTGGTTACGCGTGAAGTTTTGGTCTACAATTTTACCCTTCATTGACAATTATGTGTTTGAGTACACGTGCGTATGATGTTTTTGTTTCCCTTTTTTACTTTACAAGACTTTGGTCAATTATTTCAAACAACATTTGCCGAACAGACTGACTTAGAAGAAACGTCTTCATTGACTTAGAAGAAACGTCTTCATTCATGGGAAGATAACTTGTAATGTTATTTACGTTGTGATCGATGTTTATACTTTTTCCTGCCCAAGAAAGCTTTAACCTGATGATATGTTTTCGTATTTTTTACGGGAAACATTGAACGGATATAAATACACAGACTGGATTACAGTACCCTATTAATTATACATTATCATTATTTCAACACGTTTTAAGAAATAAACATAAACACGAAACCCGTCTATAAAATGCTTGTTTTGTCAAAGCATAGGTTTTTCTGAATATATTCCCAAGCCTTGCATCATATAGTAAATGAACATATATTCTACACGCGAGTGACAAGTAACGGAACAGTTCGACAATAGAACCAAATTCTGAAGATGGCTATCGACAAACGTATAAACGCTGTATATATATTACAAGGTCATCAGTTGTTACGTGTATATGAAGTTTGGGAACAATCAATTCGAAAATGTTTGAAGAAAAATGTGTTGCAGGACGAAAAGTCAAACAAAGGGCCATAATTCTGTAATAAATAAGGTAATCGACAATGGGTAATGTAGAGGGACATACGGTCACCAGTTGTTATGTGTATATGAAGTTTGGGAACCAATTCCAATGTGTTTGAGAAACAAGAGGCCCCAAGAGGGCCTGTGGACGCTCTACTGGCTAACATGGCTCTTAATAACATCAATGTAGCGAGTGACTGCCATTTACATTTTTTTGAAAGTTTTCGGGCAAAAAACAGCTTTTAACTAAATCAAGGGCCATAACTAAAGAATCTGGTAAAGTTTGATAAAGAATCAAAATGAAGGCCATACCATATTAACGAGGCAAATTATAGCATTTTTAACTAAATCAAGAGCCATAACTCCTCTGTTACAGTGGGTCCGACTGGTCCAACAAAGAGCTAAAAAAAAAAAAAATATAAAAAAAAATGAAAAATAAGTAATAATTTCAAAACTAGGGGGAAAAAATATAATAATAATAATTAAAAAAAAAAAAAAATAAAAAAAAAAAATATTTTTTTTTTTTTTCTTTAAAATAAAATAAAATTAATAATAATATAAAAAAAATACTGTCATAAAAACTGGTAAAGATTGCCAAAGATCAGATGACGAGGCAAATATATAGCATTTTTAAAAAAATCAAGGGCTATAACTCCGCTATTACTGGTCCGATATGGTTGGTTTTTCGAACTTGACCAAGCTTTCATAGACATTAACAATCTGATAAAGTTTGGTAAAGATCGGATGAAAAATGAAAGGCCCTATCGTCTTAACGAGGCAAAAATATATCATTTTGAAGTAAATCAAGGGCTACAACTCCGATAATTACTGGTTTTTCGTACTTGTCCGAGCTCTCATTGATATTAACAATCTGATAAAGTTTGGTAAAGATCGGATGAACAATGAAGCCTCTATAGTCTTAACGAGGCAAAATATAGCATTTTTAACTAAATCAAGGGCCATAACTCCGCTGTTACTAGTCCGATATAGCTGGTTTTCAAACTTTGTCCAAGCTTTCATTGATATTAACAATCTGATAAAGTTTGGTAAGGATCGGATGAACAATGAAGCCCCTATCGTCTTAACGAGGCAAAATATAGCATTTTTTAACTAAATCAAGGGCCATAACTCCGCTGTTATTGGTCCGATATGGCCGTTTTTCAAACTTGTTCGAGCTTTCAACGACATCAACAATCTGATAAAGATTGCGTTAAGATCGGATGAACAATGAAGCCCCCTATCGTCTTAACGATGCAAAATATAGCATTTTTAACTAAATCAAGGGCCATAACTCCGCTGTTTCTAGTCCGATATGGCTGGTTTTCGAACTTATCCGACCTTTCATTGATATTAACAATGTGGTAAAGTTTGGTAAAGATAGGATGAAAAACGAAGGGCCATATCGTCTTAACGAGGCAAAATATAGCATATATAGCATTTTTAACTAAATCAAGGACCATTAACTCCGCTGTTACTGGTCCAATTCTGGCTGGTTTTCGAACTTGTCCGAGCTTTCATTGATATTAACAATCTGGTAGAGTTTGGTAAAGATAGGATGAAAAATGAATGCCCTATCGTCTTAACGAGGCACAATTTAGCAATATAGTAGCATTTTTAACTAAATCAAGGGCCATAACTCCGCTGTTACTAGTCCGATCTGGCTGGTTTTCGAACTCATCCGAGCTTTCATTGATATTAACAACCTGTTAAAAGTTTGGTAAAAGATCGGATGAAAAATGAAGTGCCCTATCGTCTTAACGAGACAAAAGTTAACAACGGAACGGACGGACGACGGACGGACGGACGACGGAACGGACGCACGGACAACTCGGCATCCCATAAGCTCTGCTGGCCTTCGGCCCAGTAGAGCTAAAAATGTGCTGCAGGACATTATATAAATATTAGAATGGAAAAATTCTAAGTCAAAAGGAAAGGCCATAATTCTGTAATAAAATTAGCCAATCAAACAATAGGTGATGCAGAAGGACATAAGGTCATCAGTTGTCATGAGTATATGAAGTTTGGAAACACCTATTCAAATACAACCTATTCAAATACAACCTATTCAAAACTGTTTGAGAAATGCGAGCAATAAAATGTGAAAAAAGGTGTACGCGATTGGACGTTACGGACAAAGTGAATTGCTATATAGACCCCACTTCACTTTGTAAATAAGCGGGGGTATATTTTCGGGCTCATTTATCTGTGTAAAATTATGCAGATACGCACCTTATCTAGAGTTCTGTCTATGCCTAAACTTTGTAAAAGATTTATAAAATATAAAGTAAACGAGATCTGCATGTCCTTTCCTCATTGATTATTTCTCTTTGTGAGACAGAGACCATAGACTTGCATACCTTTCTTTCAGATGTAATTTATCTTGACAACAGCAGAATTTGACTAGGAAACCAAGCAAGAGACTTACATACCTTCACCTCAACAAGTGCCTGTTATGATTGACGAGACAAAAGCACCAATAACTGAAGCACAGAGCTACATACCTTTCCTCCAGATTTAATTCCCTTGGCGAGACAAAAGCAGACTAGAACCCAAGCAAGGAGCAGACAGAGTGCAAGTTGCCATTTTACAGATCCTAGGTCTTCTACACCATGGGATATGTCCAACACAACATTGCTAAAATACAATAAAATCATGTTCAGTATATAAAACATTTGTGGCCAAAAGTGATGGCAAGTTACTTTTGATGTCAGTTCTTAAATGGCTGCATCCCTATTTTCATCATCATCATCATCATCATCAGGCCGACCATATAAAAAAGTGTTGGTTTGCTGTTTCCCTACCTACTCACCACAAAAAGGGCCCTACCCAAAACTTTTTATAGCAATTCTTTAAAAAAAAAAAAAAAAAATCTGTTTTTAGTACATTTTTTCTTTAATTTCTTACGTTTTTTTTACTGTCTTCGGCAAAAAAAAAAAAAAAATCACCTACCTACCTACCCACTTATTAAAATCCTGGGTCGGGAAACAGCAAAAAGAATATATTTTTAAGGATGGCCTCATCATCATCATTATGATAAGAAAAGGAAATGTGTTTGTGATACATAGTCGTTTCTTTTGTCACATGTCTACAGTGTGGTATTCCAGTGTGGCAGCACTAAACAAAGTTGAGCACTGAGCTGACTGCTACAAGTAGATACCGTTGTGATATGACAGAAAGATAGTTAAAAGCAAAGTTAAACCCCATGCATACATATACCCTTCTCTGGTTCACAAGTTATAGAACAGAGAAACAAGAGAGCCATTTTGGCCCTGAATCATTCACCTTAGATATTCACAAAGATGAAAGAAGTGTGAAACAAACTTATAATTTCAGAACAGAATTAGATCACACAGTCGATGGCGCACCATCACAAATTCCTGATCCTGCCTTAAAGTGTTCAGGCCTAGTCAGCTTATATATGGTTATAAAGTGGGGATCTCAACAGTTTCCAAATAATGACCGCAGGGGCTATGTCCCCAAGGGTGTGGATGGGCACTGGTGCCAATACTAACTGGATGGTTGTATCCGTCTGGTCATGCCTATTAAGTGTATATATGGTAATTGGGTGGGGATCGTTAGTTTTCAACTTCTGGCCCTGGGGTTATATCCCCAGGGGCGTGGAATGGGCCTTGGGGTTGATTGGATGGTTGTATCCATCTGTTCATGCCAAATAAGTGTATATATGGTAATAGGGTGGGGGATCGTTAGTTTCCAACCTATGGCCCAGGGGTATGTCCCCAGGGGTGTGGATGGACACTGGTGCCAATACTAGCTGGATGGTTGTATCCGTCTGTTTGTATATAGTGTTACGATTTTAGATAATCTTATAACTTGTTTTAAATATAAATGTATATGGTTTAATTACCTAGTTTAGTTTGATCACATATATAACCACATACTTATCAGACTTCATGTAATCCCTTGAAGAGGCTGTAAAGCATATTTTTAGTGAAGGTAGATAATGTAGGTATTTGGATTGTCCTGCTAGATTAATAGAATTAAGTGATGAATGGCTGTTCACGCAGCAAGTTTGATGTCATCTGGTGCGTTGGCTTGTTACCTAAGCTGAATGATGTTGGGGTAGTGCGACCTCTTGCTGGCTGTCCGTGCAGCAAGCTCATGTCATTTAAGTGTTAGGATGATGGGTGTGCGACCTACTTGCTGGCTAGTTGATGTCATTTGGTGTATTGGCTGATGCTGTGCGACCTACTTGCTGGCTGTCCATGCAGCAAGCTCATGTCATTTAAGTGTTAGGATGATGGGTGTGCGACCTACTTGCTGGCTAGCTGATGTCATTTGGTGTATTGGCTGATGCTGTGCGACCTACTTGAGGTCATTTGGTGTATTAGCTGATGCTGTGCGACCTACTTGCTGGCTGTCCATGCAGCAAGCTCATGTCATTTGTGTTAGGATGATGGGTGTGCAACCTACTTGCTGGCTGTTGAAAGCGGTCATTTAGTTCATTGGTTGGCTTAGCTTCTTAGCTAAATGGCTTATGGAAGAGTATATAAAGGGCTAATATTCTTCAGTTCGGGGTTCTTTCAGTCAGAATTATGGGAGTACATTTCTTTAGAATGAGCCGAGTTAGAGAGAGAGAGAGAGACTTTTAAAGTGTAACTATAACAGATTTTAGCAATTATTCTTTTAAAAGAACTTTGATATTTGAATTATTTTCTCTGCCATATTATTTGGAACAGTGCTTGAGGGGGCAACATATATGTGTAAGAATTGACTAAAACAACAAAGAAATATGTAAAATATGTATAAAAAAATATATATATAGATTTTCAAGTGGAGTGGGGAGTGGGGAGCCGGGGTGAAAGGCGGGAGTGGGTTGTGGGGGGAGGGGAGGGGGCAACATATATGTGTAAGAATTGACCAAAAAAACAAAGAAATACGTAAAAAAGAAAAAAAAAAGTTTCAAGTGTGTGGGGGGGGGGGGGGGGGGGGGGGGGGGGGGGGGGGGGGGCAACATATATGTATAAGAATTAACAGAAGCAACACAGAAATATGTAAAAAAAAATAAAAATATATAGTTTCAAGTGGGGGTAGGGTGGGGGAGCGCAGGGGAGAGGCGGGAGTGGGTTGGGGGAGGGTGCAACATATATGTGTAAGAATTGACTAAAACAACAAAGAAATATGTATGAAAAAAAAAATATATAGATTTTCAAGTGGAGTGGGGGGTGGGGAGCGGGGGTGAAAGGCGGAGTGGGTTGTGGGGGGAGGGAGCAACATATATGTGTAAGAATTGACCAAAAAAACAAAGAAATACGTAAAAAAAAAAGAAAAAAAAAGTTTCAAGTGTGTGGGGGGGTGTGGGGAGGCGGGGATAGGCGGGGGTGGGTGGGGGGTGAGAGGCGGAGGGTACGGGGGAGGGGGCGGGGAGGGGCAACATATATGTGTAAGAATTGACATAAGCAACACAGAAATATGTAAAAAAAAAAAAATCAAGTAGGGGTGGGGTGGTGGGGAGTGGGGGTGACAGGCGGGTGTGGGTTGTGGGGGTGGGGGGGGGGGGTGGAGGGGCAACATATATGTGTAAGAATTGACTAAAACAACAAAGAAATATGTAAAAAAAAAAAGTTTCAACACGGGGGGGGGGGGGGGGCAACATATATGTGTAAGAATTGACAAAAGCAACACAGAAATATGTAAAAAAAATAAATATATAGTTTCAAGTAGGAGTGGGGTGGTGGGAAGCGGGGGTGAGAGGCGGGAGTGGGGTGTGTGGGGGTGTGGGGGGGGGGGGGGGGGGGGAGAAGGGGCAACATATATGAATAAGAATTGACTAAAACAACAAAGAAATATGTATAAAAAAAAAATCAACTGGGGGGCCCCCCGGGGATGGGTGAGAGGCGGGCGTGTGGGGGGGGTGGGGAGGGCAACATATATGTGTAAGAATTGACTGTGAAGGGGAGTGGGGGTGGGGGGTGGGGGAGCCCATACCCCAATATGGGTGAAGTAATAAGATGCATAATGCTATAACAAATCGTAAACCAAAATTATAGATATATACATGCTTACATGCAAACCTAGATCTGCCTTTATTGCACATTTTATGGGCCATCACAATTTGGGTTCCATGGGAGCCCAAAATTTGCAGAAGACAAAATTACTTATCCAACCCTTTACAACATACTATAAGGAAACCAATTCCAAAATTTAGTTCAGCTAGGACAAGAAATGTAACAGATATAGACCTGTAAACACAGCTTACACGCAAAATTTGATGTGAACCTTGATGTGGGACGCCGACGCCAACGCCGACGCCGACGTGATTACATAAGCTCTCTTATTCTTTGAATAGTCGAGCTAATAAAAGTCATCAACTTTGTGAAAGACTTATTTATATTTACTACGTCCTTATACATCTCATCTACAAGGAACATTTGTGTGGAAATAATATTTAAGTATAATTTCTAACTTACAAACTTTTCGTAATTTCGTAACACTGGTGGCAGCGGTGGGATTTCTAACATTACGAACTTTTCGTAATTTGTAACAATACGGTAATAGGGTGGGATTCATTAGTTTCCAACTTATGGCCCAGGGGTTATATCCCAGGGGCGGGGATGGACCTCGGGGCTGGTAAGTGTATAATTATAGAGTGGAGATCTCAACGGTTTCCAAGTTTGACCTAGGGGGCTATGTCCCCAGGGGTGGCAAGGTAAGTCCCCAGGAGTGGCCAGCACTAAAAGAGGTCCCGGATCAATACTAGTTGGATGGTTGTATCCAACTGTTCATGCTCAGGAAGTGTATTCATGCTCAATGAGTGCATAACTGTGGTTTGACAGAATTTTTTTTTTTTAAGACTTTCCCTTTATAAGCCTATGTACAACAAATGGGGCCGAAATTGGCCCCATGGTCTCGAATTGAACAAGATTGACAGAGAACCATAAGCTTATGGTACATGCAAACTGTTTCACCTTTAGCTCATGTAGTTTTAGAGAAATATATTTAAAATTATACGACATGTCACATAGCTTTAAGTAAAAGGTAAACTAAAACCCACTCAATCAATATGCTTGTCATCTCCAAGGTGCTATGCATTTTCTCAATGGAAAAAATTTAACAAAATAACTGTTCATGACTGGCAAACAGGACTGAACATAAACATAAAACATGGAGTAATCAAAACATATTACAGACCAGACCATTCACATTAAATACACATTATATTTACATGCACCAACTGAAAAGGAAATCAAATTGATTAAAGTTTTGTGGGTTTGCTTTAATTAAAACCTGGTAAATGTGTCCTTGGGAAATGAATGCCCCTCTTTTAAAAGGACTATCAGTTGTTTAGAAAGTGGAGAAACCAAATTTTGTAGTCCAAACAAGTTAGTCATTGAAGACAAATATACCAATAATAACAAGTATTGCAGAGCAATGAACGTCCCCTACCGTCCCCTACCGGGCAGAGCAATGCACATCCCCTACCGTCCCCTAACGGGCAGAGCAATGCACGTCCGCTACCGGGCAGAGCAATGCACGTCCGGGCATTTTTTAGTAACATTGACCTTGACCATAAATGCAATCCCAAACTTGCTTTTCATTCAAGCCAGGTCATGCAAATATTTTGAATGCTTTTCTCATTGTCGCAGGATCCGTATTTGTGGGACGGACTGACGGACGGGAGGCCTAAAGTGCCATCCGGTGACACCGGTACGGGACTAATAATCAATAATAACTAAGTCTTATATTACTGTACCCCTGTAGATGCATGTGTGTATAATGCTTTGGTGTTTGCTTTGGGGCTGTGAGAAATGGAGTAACCAAAACTGAAATGCACATCAAAGAATTCAAAATCTCGTTGAAGGTAAATCACACTGATCTACTTTTGGTAGGAACACGTTGGTGTCATGTGGATGCAAGCGTACAAAGTTTCAATGCTCTAGGTATTAGTTGGGGTTTATAAGCGGAATTTTAAAATATAAACCCAAATGTAACGACCATAGGGAGCCAATTTTGGAGTTTTACGAGTAGGTTTACCAGGTTTGGCAGGTTCCTATTTTTCAGTATGGTGACATCCCTATTACTCCGCTCCATCGACCTAGTAGCAAGTTTTAGATTGTAAAGCCGGGTACCATTAATCTGTCTTCTGCATTGAGTTGCCACTAAAACTACCATACCTGTCGGCATATAACGGACATGCGCAGATATCGTACCCGACTTTGAGAACAAGATCCTGGGAAAAAAGTATTTCGTAAAAAAACAAGAGGTCAATGACCTTGAAGCTCTACTGATAGATTTTGATAGCTAGGTGAAGTGAAGTTTCATAAAAACTGTCAAGTAGTTTCAGAGGAGTAGTCGCTACAAGTTGAAGTTTTTACTATATAACTTTAGGTAAACAAAGATGGCCACTGGCAGCCATGTTTAATGTCGAATCAAAATAATTTTCGACAAGGATCAACATCTTGTCATGCTAATCATTTCAGAAAAAGTCCCATATCAATATCACTTACAGTTTTCAAGAAGTAGTCGCTACAAACTTGTTTTTAAAAATCTATGTTTAGCTGTGGTGGCCATCTTGAATTTCCAGCCGACCTGAAATTGTGCTAGGATCAACTAGACATCAAGAGCAACATTCCTGTGAAGTTTCATGAAAATCCGTCTAGTAGTTTCAGAGGAGTAGTCACTACACATTTTTACTATACAAACTCTTATGTAAACAAAGATGGCCACTGGCAGCCATGTTTAACGTCGAATCAAAATAATGTTTGACTAGGATCAACATCATGTCATGCTGATCATTTTAGAAAAAGTCCCATATCAATATCACTTATAGTTTTCAAGAAGTAGTCGCTACAAACTTATTTTTTAAAAATCTATTTTTAGCTGTGGCGGCCATCTTGAATTTGTGGCCGACCTGAAATTTTGCTACGATCAATTAGACATCAAGAGCGACATTCCTGTGAAGTTTCATGGACATCTGTCAAGTAGTTTCAGAGGAGTAGTCGCTACAAGTTTTTACTATATAACTCTATGTAAACAAAGATGGCCACTGGCAGCCATGTTTAACGTCGAATCAAAACGATTTTTGACAAGGACCAACATCATGTCATGCTGATCATTTTAGAAAAAGTCCCATATCAATATCACTTATAGTTTTCAAGGAGTAGTCGCTACAATCTTGTATTTTAAAAATCTATTTTTAGCTTTGGTGGCCATCTTGGATTTTGCATCAACATGAATTTTTGCTAGGATCAACTAGACTTCATGGGCAACATTTCTGTAAAGTTTCATGAATATCCATCCAGTAGTTTCAGAGGAGTAGTCGCTACAAGTTTTTACTATATAAATCTATGTAAACAAAGATGGCCGCTAGCGGCCATGTTTAAAGTCGCATCGAAATAAATTTCGACAAGGATCAACATCATGTCATGCTGATCATTTAGAAAACGTCCCATATCAATATCACTTACAGTTTTCAAGAAGTAGTCGCTACAAATTTATTTATTTTAAATCTATTTTTAGCCGTGGCGGCCATCTTGAATTTCCGGCCAGCCTGAAATTTTTCTAGGATCAACTAGACATCAAGAGCAACATTCCTGTGAAGTTTCATGGACATCCATTAAGTAGTTTCAGAGGAGTAGTCGCTACAAGTTTTTACTATATAACTCTATGTAAACAAAGATGGCCACTGGCAGCCATGTTTAAGGTCGAATCAAAATAATATTCGACTAGGATCAACATCATGTCATGCTGATCATTTTAGAAAAAGTCCCATATCAATATCACTTATAGTTTTCAAGAAGTAGTCGCTACAAACTTGTATTTTAAAAATCTATTTTTAGCTTTGGCGGCCATCTTGGATTTCGCATCAACATGAATTTTTGCTAGGATCAACTAGACTTCATGGGCAACATTTCTGTAAAGTTTCATGAATATCCATCCAGTAGTTTCAGAGGAGTAGTCGCTACAAATAAAAGTTTACGGACAGACAGACGGACGGACAGACAGACGGACGGACGACGGACGCCGCACCACGGCATAAGCTCTGCTGATCTCTGATCAGTAGAGCTAAAAACAAGAGGTCAATGACCTTGAAGCTCTACTGATTGATTTTGATTTCAGGAAGTAGTCGCTACAGACTTGTTTTTTGAAAAAATATTTTTAGCCGTGGCGGCCATCTTGAATTTCCGGCCAACCTGAAATTTTAATAGGATCAATAAGACATCAAGAGCAACATTCCTTTGAAGTTTCATGAAAATCTGCCAAGTAGTTTCAAAGGAGTAGTCGCTACAAGTTTTTACTATATAACTCTATGTAAACAAAGATGGCCGCTGGCAGCCATGTTTAACGTTGAATCAAAACAATTTTTGACAAGGACCAACATCATATCATGCTGATCATTTTAGAAAAAGTCCCATATCAATATCACTTATAGTTTTCAAGAAGTAGTCGCTACAAACTTGTATTTTGAAAAATTATTTTTAGCCGTGGCGGCCATCTTGAATTTCAGGCTGACCTGAAATTTTGCTAGGATCAATTAGACATCAAGAGCAACATTCCTGTGAAGTTTCATGAAAATCCGTCAAGTAGTTTCAGAGGAGTAGTCGCTACAAGTTTTCATTATATAACTCTATGTAAACAAAGATGGCCGCTGGCAGCCATGTTTAACGTCGAATCAAAACGATTTTTGACAAGGACCAACATCATGTCATGCTGATCATTTTAGAAAAAGTCCCATATCAATATCTCTTATAGTTTTCAAGAAGTAGTCGCTACAAACTTATTTTTTAAAAATCTATTTTTAGCCGTGGCGGCCATCTTGAATTTCCGGCTGACCTGAAATTTTGCTAGGATCAATTAGACATCAAGAGCAACATTCCTGTGAAGTTTCATGAAAATCCGTCAAGTAGTTTCAGAGGAGTAGTCGCTACAAGTTTTCATTATATAACTCTATGTAAACAAAGATGGCCGCTGGCAGCCATGTTTAACGTCGAATCAAAACGATTTTTGACAAGGACCAACATCATGTCATGCTGATCATTTTAGAAAAAGTCCCATATCAATATCTCTTATAGTTTTCAAGAAGTAGTCGCTACAAACTTATTTTTTAAAAATCTATTTTTAGCCGTGGCGGCCATCTTGAATTTCCGGCCGACCTGAAATTTTGCTAGGATCAATTAGACATCAAGAGCAACATACCTGTGAAGTTTCATGAAAATCCGTCAAGTAGTTTCAGAGGAGTAGTCGCTACAAGTTTTCATTATATAACTCTATGTAAACAAAGATGGCCGCTGGCAGCCATGTTTAACGTCGAATCAAAACGATTTTCGACAAGGACCAACATCATGTCATGCTGATCATTTTAGAAAAAGTCTCATAGCAATATCCCTTAGAGTTTTCAAGAAGTAGTCGCTACAAACTTGTTTTTTAAAAACCTATTTTTAGATTTGGCGGCCATCTTGGATTTCACATCAACATGAATTTTTGCTAGGATCAACTAGACTTCATGGGCAATATTTCTGTAAAGTTTCATGAATATCCATCAAGTTGTTTCAGAGGAGTAGTCGCTACAAATAAAAGTTAACGGACGGACGGACAGACGGACAGACAGACGGACGGACGGACAGACGGACGGACGACGGACGCCGCACCACGGCATAAGCTCTGCTGATCTCTGATCAGTAGAGCTAAAAATTGCTTTATATCGTAAATCGCACAAAAACTTTTGTTTTCAATTTCAGAACAGCAGATCGCCATTTTGAAGCCTTGGCCAAAGAGAAATTGTAAAATGGAATCTGACAGGCTAAAAATGAGCAGCGTGTTAGACTGTGTTTGTGTTATTTACTCCAATAAAACATTCCCAAATCCCCAATGTTTCTTATGTTCTCAACACCTACTTAAACATCTCAACACCGACTCAAATTCCTCGTCGCCTACGTAAACTTCTGGAGTAATTATTAACAATCAATGACAATTAAACAAACTACAACCAAAACATTCAAATTATCAAGAGATTGAAATTAAACAATTTTGTATTTGAGTTATATCGATCAGTTTTCATAGTACCACTGAACAAACATTCAGTAAACCTGTCTTCACTTTAAATTGGAAATCACGGTACAAATTTTCAATGCATTGTAAATAATTAACAACAAACCAGATAAATCATAATTTTATCTGTAATTTTAGTAAACCTATCAAATGCATAATATTTTATGAAGAAATCAGGAACAGGCCAACTTTTGTTGATTTATACTCGCTGGTAAACTGCGGTCGTACACTGCTCCACAGCATTAAGGGAAATGGGACATGCGGTCGTACACTGCTCCACAGCATTAAGGGAAATGGGACATGCGGTCGTACACTGCTCCACAGCATTAAGGGAAATGGGACATGCACATTGAAGCAGTATAATAGAATCTCATCCAGATACCAGAATTTCCACAATCTTCAATAACCATACAGCTCAACCATATGGTAGGCCATTAAGCAATTTAGGCAGTAGGAGTGGCTTATTCACTGGTCAGTTTGTGCTGTTTGTAAACATAAACACATGTGGTATGGGTGAGCAATAAAGTTCAGTGTGGTTAAGTCTGTATATCAAAGATAAGGTTGAAGAGGTAATCATTCTAGGCAATTATCTATTACCTATCAATAAGTGGAATTATAAACTTAGGAGTGTATTTAACTCCAATATAAAAAAAATAATCACAACTTTTTTTCACAAATAACTAAACTTTTATCAAATTTCTTTTGTATACATTTATAAAGTGTTCACCAGGGTGAAGTTTCATGAAAATCCGTCAAGTAGTTTCAGAGGAGTAATCGCTACAAGTTTTCATTATATAACTCTATGTAAACAAAGATGGCCACTGGCAGCCATGTTTAACGTCGAATCAAAATATTGTTCGACTCGGATAACCATCATGTCATGCTGATCATTTTAGAAAAAGTCCCATATCAATATCACTTATAGTTTTCAAGAAGTAGTCGCTACAAACTTATTTTTTAAAAATCTATTTTTAGCTGTGGCAGCCATCTTAAATTTCTGGCCGATCTAAAATTTTGCTAGGATCAATTAGACATTAAGAGCAACATTCCTGTAAAGTTTCATGAAAATCCGCCAAGTAGTTTCAGAGGAGTAGTCGCTACAAGTGTTTACTATATAACTCTATGTAAACAAAGATGCAGCCATGTTTAACGTCGAATCAAAACGATTTTTGACAAGGACCAACATCATGTCATGCTGATCATTTTAGAAAAAGTCCCATATCAATATCACTTATAGTTTTCAAGAAGTAGTCGCTACAATCTTGTATTTTAAAAATCCATTTTTAGCTTTGGCGGCCATCTTGGATTTCACATCAACATGAATTTTTGCTAGGATCAACTAGACTTCATGGGCAACATTTCTGTAAAGTTTCATGAATATCCATCCAGTAGTTTCAGAGGAGTAGTCGCTAAAAATAAAAGTTTACGGACAGACAGATGGACGGACGGACGGACGCCGCACCACGGCATAAGCTCTGCTGATCTCTGATCAGTCGAGCTAAAAACAGAAAAATAGGGCACCTTCAATGACAAAGGCTTCCGGAGTTATGTATGACACAGTCATCGAAATTATGATTTTAAACCACAAGCCCTTCGGGCTTGCATTCTTGGATTTTGAACAAGCCCGGATAAAAACGAACAAGCCCGGAAAAAAGTATGTCAAAAATTGAAAATACACCAGTATACTCACTATGGGCCTAATATAATAGTAACATTTATTCAAATTTGATTATGGTAATGTTTATAACAATCTCTACAATATCGTAAACAGTGCAATTCAAAACAAAACTCGAGGATATTACGACTGTCGGGGGACGAAATATATTTTACTGTATACTCGTCCTGTACGACGAGTGGCATTGACATGTACAATGTTTACTCGTCCTGCTCTCATTGTAAAAGTCAAAGTAGTCCGAAACCATCATTTAACACTATTATATATAAATAAAACAAATGGAAACATCATAATGTGTGTTTTGTTTTTTTAAAAAAATCAATGAAAATTATGAAACTTTGACCGGTATTATAGATGACTATATTCATAGTCTATAGTTCACTACAGTCTGCTCATGGCCATTACAGTTACTCTGGCATGGTATATATGTTTCCCTTTTTCCTGTGAAAATTTCCCCTATTTTATATATATTTATTACAAAATGTTAAACTCCAATACAGGAAAACAGCATACTTTTTGCAATTCCCCTTCCTGAAGGCCCTGGTCCCAGTCACTTTTTGGTGACTAGTACCCTTAAAGATTTCCCCCGTGAAAGGGTTATTTGTATAACATTCAAATACCGTAACGTTCGGCGCTCCGTGAAATTAGAACGGGAGCCGCATTTTAGAATGTCCCAAAACGGAAATGCGTCAATTTCCCAAGATCCGGTTGACTTAAATTGCATTTTATCGCTGAATAAACAGAGTTGCAACTATTTACTGCATTTAATCGCTTAATAAACTATGTAAGAACTATTTTCTTTGTTGTTTTTTTCTACTGAAATGTTACTTGTCCTCTCGGACGACCGATTTATGGGTTTCACTCGTCCGGATTCAAATTTCACTCGTCAATACGAGCGGCAAATCAATAAGCCCGTCGGGCTTGTGTTCTTGAATATTGGACAAGCCCGGCAGGCATTTTACCAGTCTCGGGCTTGCGGGCTTGTGCTAATTTCGACCACTGATGACATAGAAGGGATATATAATGCCAACGTGTGTTTTAGAAATGGTCAGGCAATGATTCCCAATTTTACCAAGTGTTCCCAACGTGGGTCATTTATGGGAATAATTGAGTCAGGACACATGCACATGTATGCGATTTTACAATCTCTGTACACATAATATTTACGAAAAAAAAATTCATATGATCTTATGTCATGTCTCTATAAGTTACTTCGTAAGATGTCAGTGTACTGTACATCTAAACAATCTCCAGCATCTCAACTCTAGTTGGCTGGTAGACAGGTCATGAACTTTCATCAACTGTCAATCACCAGTGGTGGAAAATTTAAATTTTACAACAGTTTTCAACAAATATCTTTCGGATATAACACTCACAAATGTCACAGTGCTTTCAAATTCACAAGAAATATTCATCAATCATTCAAAAACATTTATGCCAAGTTTCAACAAAATGTGTGTGGTAGGTCTTAAAATTTTGAAAAAAAAGATCCCCGCTGGTGCTTTGCTGGTAGACAGCTTAGAGTGGTCAGTGATAGTAGCCATTTTTCAGTGTACCCAGCTTTTATAGTCTGACCCCGGCCTTTAAACTTATTTATTTTACATCAATTGTAACGAAAGCTCTTTAAACTTATTTTAATCACTCTCAATGTCTTCCTGGGTAGAGCCAGTACTGAGCAAATGCAGATAAAGTGTCTTGCCCAGGGACACAATACATAATTATGATCATGGTGGAGATCAAACCCATGACTTTTCGATCCTGGGTCCAACAGTCTACCACTAGACCAGACATGGGGTGCAAATCAATCATTCATGAATTATGGAGCAGATTGTTTGTTTAAATGGTAAAAGTTTTATGAACTAGAAATATGTCCATGGAGGCCTCCACTGAAAACAATCAGCAGAAAACATAAACTATTAAGAAAGAAGAGCCATAACTCCAATAAAAACAAGAGGTCAATGACCTTGAAGCTCTACTGATTGATTTTGATTTCAGGAAGTAGTCGCTACAGACTTGTTTTTTGAAAATCTATTTTTAACCGTTGCGGCCATCTTGAATTTCCGGCCGACCTGAAATTTTGCTAAGATCAATAAGACATTAAGAGCAACATTCCTGTGAAGTTTCATGAAAATCCGTCAGGTAGTTTCAAAGAAGTAGTCGCTACAAGTTTTCATTATATAACTCTATGTAAACAAAGCAGCCATGTTTAAGGTCAAATCAAAACGATTTTCGACAAGGACCAACATCATGTCATACTGATCATTTTAGAAAAAGTCCCATATCAATATCTCTTATTGTTTTGAAGAAGTAGTCGCTACAAACTTATTTATTTTAAATCTATTTTTAGCTGTGGCGGCCATCTTGAATTTCCGGCCGACCTGAAATTTTTCTAGGATCAACTAGACATCAAGAGCAACATTCCTGTGAAGTTTCATGAACATCCGTCAAGTAGTTTCAGAGGAGTAGTCGCTATAAGTTTTTACTATATATAACTCTATGTAACCAAAGATGGCCACTGGCAGCCATGTTTAACGTCGAATCAAAATAATTTTCCACAAGGATCTACATCATGTCATGCTGATCATTTTAGAAAAAGTCCCATATCAATATCACTTATAGTTTTCAAGAAGTAGTCGCTACAAACTTATTTTTTAAAAATCTATTTTTAGCTGTGACGGCCATCTTGAATTTCCGGCCGACCTGAAATTTTGATAGGATCAATTAGACATCAAGAGCAACATTCCTGTAAAGTTTCATGACAATCCGCCAAGTAGTTTCAGAGGAGTAGTCGCTACAAGTTTTTACTATATAACTCTATGTAAACAAAGATGGCCGCTGGCAGCCATGTTTAACGTTGAATCAAAACGATTTTTGACTAGGATCAACATCATGTAATGCTGATCATTTTTGAAAAAGTCCCATATCAATATCACTTATAGTTTTCAAGAAGTAGTCGCTACAAACTTATTTTTTAAAAATCTATTTTTAGCTGTGACGGCCATCTTGAATTTCCGGACAACCTGAAATTTTTCTAGGATCAATCAGACATCAAGAGCAACATTCCTGTAAAGTTTCATGAATATCTGCCAAGTAGTTTCAGAGAAGTAGTCGCTACAAGTTTTTACTATATAACTCTATGTAAACAAAGATGGCCGCTGGCAGCCATGTTTAACGTTGAATCAAAACGATTTTGACTAGGATCAACATCTTGTCATGCTGATCATTTTAGAAAAAGTCCCATATCAATATCACTTATAGTTTTCAAGAAGAAGTCGCTACAAACTTGTATTTTAAAACTCTATTTTTAGCTTTGGCGGCCATCTTGGATTTCACATCAACATGAATTTTTGCTAGGATCAACTAGACTTTATGGGCAACATTTCTGTAAAGTTTCATGAATATCCATCCAGTAGTTTCAGCTGTGAAGTCGCTACAAGTTTTTACTATATAACTCTAGGTAACCAAAGATGGCCGCTGGCAGCCATGTTTAACGTTGAATCAAAACGATTTTTGACTAGGATCAACATCATGTCATGCTGATCATTTTAGAAAAAGTCCCATATCAATATCACTTATAGTTTTCAAGAAGAAGTCGCTACAAACTTGTATTTTAAAACTCTATTTTTAGCTTTGGCGGCCATCTTGGATTTCACATCAACATGAATTTTTGCTAGGATCAACTAGACTTTATGGGCAACATTTCTGTAAAGTTTCATGAATATCCATCCAGTAGTTTCAGCTGTGAAGTCGCTACAAGTTTTTACTATATAACTCTATGTAAACAAAGATGGCCGCTGGCAGCCATGTTTAACGTTGAATCAAAACGATTTTTGACTAGGATCAACATCATGTCATGCTGATCATTTTAGAAAAAGTCCCATATCAATATCACTTATAGTTTTCAAGAAGAAGTCGCTACAAACTTGTATTTTAAAACTCTATTTTTAGCTTTGGCGGCCATCTTGGATTTCACATCAACATGAATTTTTGCTAGGATCAACTAGACTTTATGGGCAACATTTCTGTAAAGTTTCATGAATATCCATCCAGTAGTTTCAGCTGTGAAGTCGCTACAAGTTTTTACTATATAACTCTATGTAAACAAAGATGGCCGCTGGCAGCCATGTTTAACGTTGAATCAAAACGATTTTTGACTAGGATCAACATCATGTCATGCTGATCATTTTAGAAAAAGTCCCATATCAATATCACTTATAGTTTTCAAGAAGAAGTCGCTACAAACTTGTATTTTAAAACTCTATTTTTAGCTTTGGCGGCCATCTTGGATTTCACATCAACATGAATTTTTGCTAGGATCAACTAGACTTTATGGGCAACATTTCTGTAAAGTTTCATGAATATCCATCCAGTAGTTTCAGCTGTGAAGTCGCTACAAATAAAAGTTTACGGACAGACAGACGGACAGACGGACAGACGGACAGACGGACGGACGGACGACGGACTCCGCACCACGGCATAAGCTCTGCTGATCTCTGATCAGTAGAGCTAACAAGGTCGATTGTGCAGAATAGATAGGCACATTTTGACATCATAGGTAAGCAGCCTGTAAAGTTTCAAAACAATCGGTTGAAAGTGCGGGGGAGATACACACAAAATGTTTTTAAGTAAAATTTGAGAAACGTGTCCATGGAACACGGATGCCCCCACTGAAAACTCAGCAGAAAACGTAAAATTTGATGGCCAAGGTAGCCCTATTGCCAACACTTTTATGTTTGTGATGTCATATTTTTATTCATCTTTGTAGCTGATGATTGTTTCTGTGAGTGTTTGTGGCTGACTGTGGTCGATGAATGCTGCATTTCCTGTTTGACTTTTATATCCACTTTTAGGCTACTGATTAAAGAGTGACGGACAATGATGGACGGATGACAGATGATGGACAAAGTGATCCCTATGTGTCTCCATGCTACGCAGGCAAAACAATTAGAAAGGAACAATATGTTTTTGGCACAGATGGCTACAATTTTCCTGTGTATGTAGAACTGTTACTTACTGGAAGTATTCGTCACTGGGAGAGCGGGGGTCGACGGAGGTACAGTTGGCCACTGAGGCCCAGACACTGGTGTTGACCTCATTCTGGTAGTAGCACACCTCACCACACCATTTACCAGCATTTGTGGTACAGTTCTCCTTCACAGCAACATCAATTTTTGAACAAGCTACAAATAGAAGCAGAGTGGTTGGAATGGGTTTTTTTATTTCAATTTTCCAATCAAATCGAAGTATAAGATTATAAGAATCTGTCATGGGTATCCGGTGAAGATAGGGAATTCCAACCGGAGGTATACTTGTTTTTATCAGAACAGAGGCTCTGCCGAGGTTCCGATTAAAACACTTATACCAAGGGTTGGAATTCCCTATCTGAACCGAATACCCATGATAGATTCTTTTTCTTGCATATCAGAGACATGTTGTGAGTTGACGTCGCCAGCTACTGACGTTTTGCATGTTTTCCTGCATACCGGATGTTGGCACGCATGAATTTTATCTCGACCCTTGGGTGAGATGGAAATATCTAGCCCCGGTAAAATGACGGATATCCTTGTCCGGTATGCAAAAATAAGTTGTATTACCCTAACCTAAAACTGTTTAGTTATATTAATATCTGAATAGTCTTTCAAAGGAAAGTTAAGTAAATATTAAATAAATAACATGAGTTCGAAAATTTGAAGAAAAGAGTTACTATTTATTTAATGTTTAGTTATATTTATAAAGCTGGAAAGTAAATAGTGGGTAAGAGGGCATCTCCACTAACCCACCCTCAACTCCAACCACAAACCACACCCATTTTTTTAACACGAGCACTACCAACGTTTCATAATATGCCTAATAAATGTCAAAATATTATGGAAAGAAAAACACAAGTAACTTTAAGGGCTATTCCAGGAAAAAATCTCAGTGGGGTGGGGTCTATTTTTTTATGGCGGTGGTGGGTAAAATTGGCATTTTTATTCTTGTGAGTGTGGGTAAAATTTAAATAAATTATCTCGGTTGTGGGGTATTTTTGTAATATTTTTTTAGGATCGGCCGCCCTGTTTATAATCTGTACATGTTCTGGTATTGGAAATAAAGTCATTATGTTTTGCAAAAAAAGTGTGAAAGTTTTTAAAAAACTCGAAGCACACGTTTATTAACGTGATTTGACGAGGTATTAAATGTATTTCACTGATAATGTATGAAATTAACGTATATGGATGTGCATCTTCCCCAAAACGTTGCAAAACTTAGCGATGTGCTTCTTTTGAAAACATTTCTTTCGTATGCCACCGGTTTTCGCGATTCCAAAAAGAACGCAAGAAAAGGTATTTGTACTTTCTGAATATGTTTAGTTCATATATAGGCCTTACATTTACTGCTTAAACAATCAAAAAGAAGACCAAGTGTACTTAAATGTGCCTTTTGAAAATCCATTTGCCTTGAGGCTGGCAATTTATAAGTCGATTTTAAAATTATTTCCAAAACACTGTTTTGAGACAGCCTATAGCCCTGAGTGCTTTCTAATTTAAATAAGGAATTAATTTTATAATTAACTAGAAAATAAGTCCAAGGGACATGAAGACCCAGTAAAGGGTTAATAGGTTGCTTTCAAAATGGAGAACACAATTTTTGACCCGGGGGACTACATCTGAATAAATTTGACAGTCAACCATTTTAAAAGAAAAACTGTCGAAATCTGTCCAGCGGTTCTTGAGAAGAAGATTTTTTGAGGTTTCAACTAGATATGGTAATGGCGGCCATCTTGGATATCGCGCTGACCTAATTTTAACAAATCTAAAAAGCATTCATCTAAGGATCATCCATGTGAAGTTTGGTCAAAGTTAACGATGGATGACGGACGAAGGGTGATTCCAATAGATCACTTCGGCTCAGGTGATCTAAAAACTTGAATGTAAAACTTGAATGTAAATTAACAAAGTGTAAAAAGTAGGTCAAGGTCATTTATACCTGATTTGGGTAGGAACATACTGCTGTCATACAGATGTGTGTATGAAGGTTGAAAACTGTTTAGTTTTTGGTATCTGAGAAACTGAGTTTTAAAATAAAAAATTTGAATGTAAAACTTCAATATAAATTAACAAAGTGCCAAAGGTAGGTCAAGTTATTCATATTGACCCACTTTTCATTGGAACATATCGCTGTCATCTAGTTATCAACATTTGTAAAGTTTGAAATCTCTAAAGCATCTGGTGTTGGAGAAATGGACTTAACAAAAAACTTCGATGTAAAAAAATAAGGTCAAGGTCATTTATATTGACCTGATTTTGGTAGGAACATATTACTGTGATACAGATGTAAATGTGTATGATGTTTGGAAACTGCATGGCTTTTGGTATCTGAGAAGCTGAGTTAAACAAGAGGTCAATGACCTTGAAGCTCTACTGATTGATTTTGATTTCAGGAAGTAGTCGCTACAAACGTTTTTTTTAAAAATTTATTTTTAGCAATGGTGGCCATCTTGAATTTCCGGCCGACCTGACATTTTGCTAGGATCAATTAGACATCAAGAGCACCATTCCTGTGAAGTTTCATGAAAATCCGTCAAGTTGTTTCAGAGGAGTAGTCGCTACAAGTTTTCATTATATAACTCTATGTAAACAAAGATGGCCGCTGACAGCCATGTTTAACGTCGAATCAAAACGATTTTTGACAAGGGCCAACATCATGTCATGCTGATCATTTTAGAAAAAGTCCCATGTCAATATCACTTATAGTTTTCAAGAAGTAGTCGCTACAAACTTGTATTTTGAAAAAAATTTTTTAGCCATAGCGGCCATCTTGAATTTCCGGCCGACCTGAAATTTCGCTAGGATCAATGAGACATTAAGAGCAACATTCCTGTGAAGTTTCATGAAAATCCGTCAAGTAATTTCAGAGGAGTAGTCGCTACAAGTTTTCATTATATAACTCTATGTAAACAAAGATGGCCGCTGGCAGCCATGTTTAACGTCGAATCAAAACGATTTTCGACAAGGACCAACATCATGTCATGCTGATCATTTTAGAAAAAGTCCCATATCAATATCACTTAAGAGTTTTCAAGAAGTAGTCGCTACAAACTTGTTTTTTAAAACTTATTTTTAGATTTGGCGGCCATCTTGGATTTCACATCAACATGAATTTTTGCTAGGATCAACTAGACTTCATGGGTTACATTTCTGTAAAGTTTCATGAATATCCATTCAGTAGTTTCAGAGGAGTAGTCGCTACAAAAAAAAGTTTACGGACGGACGGACAGACGGACGGACGGACGCCGCACCACGGCATAAGCTCTGCTGATCTCTGATCAGTCGAGCTAAATATTAAAAAAAAAAAAAATTAAAAAAATTAAAAAAAATAGTGTTTTTTTCGCGACACGACGTCTTGTTGTGGTGAGCAATTGTGCGAAGTTATTTGAAAATCCGTTGATTATTGTCCGAGTTATGAAGCGGAGACGATTGTATAGACGAACAGATTTTGAACTATGATCTCTAAGTGTGACCTTGACCTTGGAGCCACGGCCCTGGATTGTGTGCGCGACACGTCGTCTTGTTGAGGTGAGCAATTGTGCGAAGTTTGTTTGAAAATCCATCCATTACTGTCAGAGTTATGAAGCGGACACGAGTGTACAGACGAACGGATTTTGACTTTTGACCTCTAAGTGTGACCTTGACTTTGGAGCCACGGACCTGGTTTTTGTGCGCGACACGTCTTGTTGTGGTGAGCAATTGTGCGAAGTTATTTGAAAATCCATCCATTATTGTCAGAGTTATGATGCGGACACGAGTGTACAGACGAACGGACAAACAGTGCGATTACTATATGCCACCTTTTGATACAACTTTTAAAATCAGTATAAGGTAATTTGGTATTAGATATATGTAAACCTAATGCTGCCTTAGCAGCACTATCACCTCTATCATTACCACGTATTCCTACATGGCTTGGAAGCCAGCAGAAAATGATAACATTATCAGCTATAAGGGAATTGTACTTTTCTAAAAGTTGAAGCACAACTGGATTATCATGTTTCATATTACCCAGTGCTTGAAGAGATGAAAGGGAATCAGAAAATATTACGAAATGGTCATCATCAGATTCCTGAATAAAACTTAAGGCAAGTTCAATTGCCTTAAGTTCAGCTGAAACGATAGAGGCCTTGTCAGGCAGGCGGCTCTTTATGTCATGTTTGTGACTGCAGCTACCTTGTCTCCATCTTTAAACCAGCCATAGGTAATCAATATATGGCTGTGGACGGACAGAATTAAGCAAATTTTATCAATTAAAGGGCAATAACTCCGGCGCTACTAGGGCGATTCCGAAATAAATTTGCCACGTCACATCCCACTATTGGGATAAACATTAAAATGAAGTTTAATGAAAATCAAATAAGTGATTATCAAGATATGGCTGTGGACAGACAGAATTAAGCATCTTTTATCAATTAAAGGGCAATAACTCCAGCGTTACTGGAGCGATTCTGGAAAGTCATGCCACTGTCAGGATGAACATCATTACCAAGTGTAATGAAAATCCAACAAGATTTTTTTTGTGGAGCGCTGTGGTTTAGTGGTAGAGCGTTGTACCCATGATCGAAAAGTCGTGGGTTCAATCCCCACCATTGCCATATGCGTCTGCATTTGCTTAGCACTGGTTCTACCCAGGAAGACATGGAGAGTGATTAAAAATAAGTTTGAATTAGAAATGAGCTTAGTTACAATCAATGTAAAATAAATAAGTTTAAACTAAAAGAAGATTTTTGAGTTTAGGGTTATTTTTACTAATGGTAGCCATTGTGAAATATTTTGTCTGCTTGTTTATTTTGGTTGTTTGGTGTTTAACGTCATTTTTAGGCACATTTTAGGCTATGTATGATGGTCATTTTTACTGGTGGAGGCCGATCACCCACTTATTCCTGGGTAGAACCAGTACCTGTATACCTACCGCCATCCGTAAGATTTTTTTCTTCTGTAAGGTAGAGAAAGTCCTGCTTGCATCAGTGACAAGACCAACTGAAAACACACCAATCCATAGGCTCTGCTTGCAAAAAGTAGAGTATATGTTCATCTGTTTATTTATTTCATTTAGCAGCAAGGCATATTATCTTACCGTCAGAGCTCCAATCCCCACACTCGGACCAGGGCAGCACAGCCTTGAATGAGGCAAACAGATAGTAGATTGTGTACGCAATGATCATGTTGTAGTAGATGGCTATAAGAACAGACACCAGGAACATGGCCCAGCCAACACCTGCAAGTACAACAAGAAAATCATCATACACTGGTCAATCACTGGTTATTCACTAGTCATCAGCTGGCCATTCACTGGTCATTAGCTGGTCATTAGAACATACACCAGAAACATGTCCCAACACTGCAAGTACAACAAGTAATTATTATCATCATACACTGGTCATATACTGGCCATATACTGGCCATTCACTGGTCATTAGCTGACTATAAAAACAGACAGCAGAAACATGGCCCAGTCAACACCTGCAAGTACAACAAGTAAGTATCATCATACACTGGTCATACACGGGTCATTCACTGGTCATACACGGGTCATTCACTGGTCATACACTGGTCATGCACTGGTCATACACTGGTCATGCACTGGTCATACACTGGTCATGCACGGGTCATACACTGGTCATGCACTGGTCATTCACTGGTCATACACGGGTCATTCACTGGTCATACACTGGTCATGCACTGGTCATGCACTGGTCATACACTGGTCATACACTGGTCATGCACTGGTCATGCACTGGTCATGCACTGGTCATACACGGGTCATTCACTGGTCATACACGGGTCATTCACTGGTCATACACTGGTCATGCACTGGTCATGCACTGGTCATTCACTGGTCATACACTGGTCATGCACTGGTCATGCACTGGTCATACACTGGTCATACACGGGTCATTCACTGGTCATACACTGGTCATTCACTGGTCATTCACTGGTCATTCACTGGTCATACACTGGTCATTCACTGGTCATACACTGGTCATTCACTGGTCATTCACTGGTCATTCACTGGTCATACACTGGTCATTCACTGGTCATTAGCTGGCCATTCACTGGTCATTAGCTGGCCATTAGAACAGACACCAGAAACATGGGCCAACACCTGCAAGTTCAACAAGTAATTATCATCATACACTGGTCAATCACTGCTCATTCACTGCTCATTCACTGCTCATTCACTGGTCATACACTGGTCATTCACTGGTCATACACTGGTCATTCACTGGTCATTCACTGGTCATTCACTGGTCATACATTGGTCATTCACTGGTCATTCACTGGTCATACACTGGTCATTCACTGGTCATTCACTGGTCATTCACTGGTCATTCACTGGTCATACACTGGTCATTCACTGGTCATTCACTGGTCATTCACTGGTCATACACTGGTCATTCACTAGTCATACACTGGTCATTCACTGGTCATACACTGGTCATACACTGGTCAAACACTGGTCATACACTGGTCATACACTGGTCATACACTGGTCATTCACTGGTCATACACTGGCCATGCACTGGTCATTCACTAGTCATACACTGGTCATTCACTGGTCATACACTGGTCAAACACTGGTTATTCACTGGTCATACACTGGTCATACACTGGTCATACACTGGTCATTCACTAGTCATACACTGGTCATTCACTGGTCATACACTGGTCAAACACTGGTTATTCACTGGTCATACACTGGTCATTTACTGGTCATACACTGGTCATTCACTGGTCATTTACTGGTCATACACTGGCCATGCACTGGTCATACACTGGTCAAACACTGGTCATACACTGGTCATTAGCAAGCCATTCACTGGTCATTAGCTGGTCATTAGAACATACACCAGAAACATGGCCCAGTCAACACCTGCAAGTACAAGTAATTATCATCATACACTGGTCATTCACTGGTCATTCACTGGTCATACACTGGTCAAACACTGGTCATACACTGGTCATTAGCAAGCCATTCACTGGTCATTAGCTGGTCATTAGAACAGACAGCAGAAACATGGCCCAGTCAACACCTGCAAGTACAAGTAATTATCAACATACACTGGTCATTCACTGGTCATACACTGGTCAAACACTGGTCATACACTGGTCATTAGCAAGCCATTCACTGGTCATTAGCTGGTCATTAGAACATACACCAGAAACATGGCCCAGTCAACACCTGCAAGTACAAGTAATTATCATCATACACTGGTCATTCACTGGTCATTCACTGGTCATACACTGGTCATACACTGGTCATACACTGGTCATACACTGGTCATTAGCTGGTCATTCACTGGTCATTTACTGGTCATGCACTGGTCATACACTGGTCATTAGCTGGCCATTCACTGGTCATTAGCAAGCCATTCACTGGTCATTAGCTGGTCATTAGAACATACACCAGAAACATGGCCCAGTCAACACCTGCAAGTACAAGTAATTATCATCATACACTGGTCATTCACTGGTCATACACTGGTCAAACACTGGTCATACACTGTTCATTAGCAAGCCATTCACTGGTCATTAGCTGGTCATTAGAACATACACCAGAAACATGGCCCAGTCAACACCTGCAAGTACAAGTAATTATCATCATACACTGGTCATTCACTGGTCATTCACTGGTCATACACTGGTCAAACACTGGTCATACACTGGTCATTAGCAAGCCATTCACTGGTCATTAGCTGGTCATTAGAACATACACCAGAAACATGGCCCAGTCAACACCTGCAAGTACAAGTAATTATCAACATACACTGGTCATTCACTGGTCATTCACTGGTCATACACTGGTCAAACACTGGTCATACACTGGTCATTAGCAAGCCATTCACTGGTCATTAGCTGGTCATTAGAACATACACCAGAAACATGGCCCAGTCAACACCTGCAAGTACAAGTAATTATCATCATACACTGGTCATTCACTGGTCATTCACTGGTCATACACTGGTCAAACACTGGTCATACACTGGTCATTAGCAAGCCATTCACTGGTCATTAGCTGGTCATTAGAACATACACCAGAAACATGGCCCAGTCAACACCTGCAAGTACAAGTAATTATCATCATACACTGGTCATACATTGGTCATTAGCTCGTCATTTCTATTCAACTCATAATGTTTCACAAGTAAGCTTTATATGTAACCAACAATATTATGTATATTTTATGCGATTTCATTACTACATTATTTGTTCATATGTGTGGTAACGTAAGCCGTGTATCGGTCTATCTTCCCAGCATGTTAAAGAATCATAGGAATCTATTTGATAATAAAGGCCACTGGAATTTGGAAAAATTCAGGCAAATCATGTGATAAGCACTTCAATACACAAACTGTGTGACACCTGCATAAAAGGTCAAGGTCATCATGGTTTGTATAAAGACACAATGTAAGTAAGTAAAGTAAGTAAGTAAGTAAATATTTTATTAAAGTGACATGTGTACATGTAACATAATATACAATAATAGAAATTTAAACACAACACCCGGCCCAATGGACCTATAAGTCACCTATACAATACAAGTAATATAATTTTCACGTGAAATTATGTTGGCATTTTAAACATTATCAATGTATATAAGTACACAAAGCATGATAAGTAAACTGCAGGCAATTATTCCTACAATACATGCTTTAATATTAAATTGTACAGGTGTGCATTAGATTACAAACATGAGAAAGACTATTGATTGTCATTCAGTGCAAAGCATGCAAAATGTCAAATGCCACTTAGAAGTCAGACGGAGCAAAGTCACTGTCTGGTACGCGTTTCGGTGTAGAGCTTTTATGGTACGGTGTAGTATTTTCAAGATGGCAGACAATGTTTACGTCGGAAGGTAGGTGCCCAGTTATTTCACCTGGATTTTTTATATCCATTGTTTATATTATATATAATCATATTTGTAGTATCAGCGAAGGTCCAATGTCTTGAATTATTCCCGTCAATCTCACAGATCTCCGGTTTTAAAACCACAGTCATCTCTCACAACCAAAGGTTTCCCGTTTTGAAAAAGGTGAATCGACAGATGACCACTATTTTGGTGTCTGGGCATCATTTAGAAGCATTCTGATCCCCAGAAGGTGCATACATATTCGAATCCTTTCATTTAGAGTGTATGTAAACATCATTTGACCACATAACTTGCAGAATGTAGATGTTTTTTGTATTTGAAAATTGGGTACGGTCTGTACTCAATGCTATGTTACCAAAGTACGGTGTAGTCTGAGCACAAGTTGACAGATATCGGTATGGTGTATCACCAAATCTTTTATACGGTGTAGAACAAACTTATCTGCTTGAAGTAGTTTTGGTTAACAATTTTGCATGCTATAATTTGAATTGTTTTGCTGTTAAACTTTCAAAATATAATCACGATTGCTCAGGCTTTCCTTTTGTGTACCTGCCTATACGCAGATACGCAGCTGCGTAATGAAAATCTGAGAAGCAAAACTATATTTTACCCTATTTTATACATTATTTGAACATAGCTGACATATGGAGCTTTAATAATTATCGAAATCTGTAAGAAAATCCGCGTATTTTTGGTTAATCATTTTGCTACCAAAATACGACAAAACACACAATTTGGACCCTACATCCCTAGCACGGTTTAACTAAATCTTGCGTAATGGGAAAAAGCTTTCAGGTATGCGCCTGAAAACATCACATTTTTACTGTTTTTAAACGTAATTAAATTATATTCCTGTGAAAACACATCATTAATGAAATAAAGTGACAAGATTAAACTACTTTGGAGAATTGGGGATCGTCTTTTCCATGGTAAATGGCTTCTGTTCATGAGTGGACCACAGGCCCATAGCCAACCCTGAAATTTAATCCAGGCAGATGCGTTCTTAGCGGGGTCTGAGGAAACGATCTCCAGAAAATGTTGATTTCTGCATGCGAAAATTTTTAGTTTTAAGGAAGACAATTATATTCAAGACTGTGTTAGGCATAAAAAGGCATGCCCAAAAAAACAGGGTCGGTAGGTCGGATTGTCTTTTTGTTTTTAGTGTTTCAAATTATATATAACACCAGAATTAAAGACTTTAATTGATACTGTTGCATAAAACGACTGTTGCATAAAACAAGTCTATTGTTTGTGTTGTGTTTCTTTGGTACACATAGAGAGCTGCAGATATAGGTACTCTGTCGTCATAAAATATTAAGGATTCCGGTAGAACTCCCGAATTCCTACCCAAATTGTCTTGGTGTAACTGTCGAGTGCATTGCGGTCTGCAGTAGCTTATTTAAACAACACGTGATATTTGCAATAGGTCGATCTGCTTCTCGCAAGTGCGCTCAATTTTGATTGTAAGTTTAAAAATAGAGGTATCACGTGATATGTATTCCGGGGAAACCACTTCCAAAAATAGTATATTTTCATCCATTGAAATCTACCGAATCGTAGAACATTATCTATCTTAGTTTTAAAACAAGAGGTAAAAGACCTTGAAGCTCTACTGATTGATTTTGATTTCAGGAAGTAGTCGCTACAAAATTGTTTTTTGAAAATTCATTTTTAGCCGTGGCGGCCATCTTGAATTTCCGGCCGACCTGACATTTTGCTAGGATCAATTAGACATCAAGAGCAACATTCCTGTGAAGTTTCATGAAAATCCGTCAAGCAGTTTTAGAGGAGTAGTCGCTACAAGTTTTCATTATATAACTCTATGTAAACAAAGATGGCCGCTGACAGCTATGTTTAACATCAGATCAAAATGATTTTTGACAAGGACCAACATCATGTCATGCTGATCATTTTAGAAAGAGTCCCATATCAATATCACTTATAGTTTTCAAGAATTAGTCGCTACAAACTTGTTTTTTGAAAATCTATTTTTAGCCATGGCAGCCATCTTGAATTTCCGGCCGACCTGAAGTTTTGCTAGGATCAATTGGACATCAAGAGCAACATTCGGATGAAGTTTCATGAAAATCCGTCAAGTAGTTTCAGAGCAGTAGTCGCTACAAATTTATTTATTTAAAATCTATTTTTAGCCGTGGCCGCCATCATGAATTTCCGGCCAGCCTGATATATTTCTAGGACCAACTAGACATCATGAACAACATTCCTGTGAAGTTTCATGTGGAGTTTTAGAGGAGCAGGCCTCTACATTAACTTTTGGATCCACTTGTCCTGTCGGACAAGTGACTTCAGAAATCCACTTGTCCTGACCTTATAGTGAACTTGTCCGAATACGAAATCTCAATTTTTTTACTGTAAAGGCAATAAAACATGTAAAATAAAGCAGTTTGGAATCAGAAAATAATGATCTTTTATTGAAACATTCCACATTTGTATTCAGAGATTGCGATCCGATGAAGCGTGATACATGTACACAATCCGCAAAGCGGGCGTATGTGATTGAAGCAAAATGTTCAAGCGATTTTTATTTCGTAAAATTTATGATTAGCGTATAATTAAACAACTTGCTTTTGTTGTATTTTATTAACAATATTTTCACAACATAAGGAATGCTTTTTGTCATTCAAAATCGGGAGAATAAAACGTCAAATACAGGGATCCCAAGCAACGTATTGCGACAAGCAACTATCTATATATACACTATCTATATATATCGGCAGGGAAAATCCTGCTGCGCATGTGCAAAACTGTCTAGTTTACAATCACTTCCTATTAGACAACACTCGCTACGGTGAGGTTTAAATTTTGTCATTTGGTGTGGGTTTTCAGCGTATTTTGGCGTGGGTTTTCATTTTGATTTTGTTTTATATATTTTTTTCTTCTTGCCCAATTGGACAATCAGGATTCAGAATCAACTTGTCCGGACCCAAGTCTGGGTTGCCAAAACCTATCGGACAATGCCTAATGTCGAGCCCTGAGGAGTAGTCGCTACAAGTTTTTACTATATAACTCTATGTCAACAAAGATGGCCACTGACAGCCATGTTTAACGTCGAATCAAAATAATGTTCGACTAGGATCAACATCATGTCATGCTGATCATTTTAGAAAAAGTCCCATATCAATATCACTTATAGTTTTCAAGAAGTAGTCGCTATAAACTTGTATTTTAAAAATCTATTTTTAGCTTTGGTGGCCATCTTGGATTTCACATCAACATGAATTTTTGCTAGGATCAACTAGACTTCATGGGCAACATTTCTGTCAAGTTTCATGAATATCCATCCAGTAGTTTCAGAGGAGTAGTCGCTACAAATAAAAGTTTACGGACAGACAGACAGACGGACAGACGGACGGACAGACGACGGACGCTGCACCACGGCATAAGCTCTGCTGATCTCTGATCAGTCGAGCTAATAATATTTAACCTTTGAATTTTCAGACAAACATAATATTTGTGAGAATCAAGCTTATGGCTAGGCGAAATATGCTTTGAAAAAGAACAACATGATGGCAATATTGAATGCAAATGGCCGACATTTTGTGTAATCCGTGAATGTGGGTCGCAGGTAAAATGCATGTATAACACAATAAAAATCATGGTCGCGGGTAACAGGAAACAAACCTTTTTTTTTAGGCCTTAGTGATTTTATTTAATATTCTACCGAGGCAACTGCCTCGATGTGCCTCTGCGTGAAAATAGCTCAATAAACCCTACAGAGGGAAGCGTAAACATTGCTGCAGTGACAAGTGGCATGTTATCCGGAATGACGAAGTTGTAACCGGAAGTAAACTGGACATTTTGACACAGTCTTTGAAAAAGTTCTTAAACCCGAACCGTAGCAAATAGTTATTGAGATGATCTCAATGGGCTTTACAGGGGCTAGGTTTGTTGACCTAACACGTTTGTGGTGGTACAGCAAAGTCAGTAATGATTTCCTTGCAGGGTTAGCACTTTTCACATGTTTGGGACAACTGCGTGCCAGAGTGTTTTGGTCTACCCATGAACCGAAGCCATTTACCGTGGGAAAGACGATACCCAATTCTACAAAATAAGTTAACCGTTTTACTATATTTCATTGGTGATGTGTTTTCACAGGAATAGAAATTAATTTCGTCCAAAAACAGTAAAAACACGATATTTATAAGGAAAAGTTTCATCTTTTATCACTGTTTATCTGAAGCAATGTTTCCAGATTCACATGTTGTTCAGTCCATTTATAAAGTTCAGAAGCATTTCTTCAATTTCTTTTAAATTATATTTTGAGTGTTTTAATGGTGCTGAAGGCTTCAAACGTTTAGCAAAAGAACTACTGACGTTTTTTCCCTTGGCACCGATTCCAATTGTTAAATTATGCATGAAATCTTACAAACTGTTGACTGCATCTTCACATAGATTGCCATCAAACGTCATATCTTAGTGTTTCCTCAGTGTATTCGTAATAATCATCAGTGTCGTTATCATTATCAGCGTACTGTAAATGTTCTTTTATTTATTATGTCCAGTCGCGACTTTTGTCCACGTTCAGGTATTGACCACAAGATATGATTGCTTCTGGAATTATTCCAAAGTTTTTAGCCATCAGACCATAGTTTCCAGTTGTTTCAATCAGAATTGTTGCACTTATTCGGAGGTTAACTCGACCGTGAACCATTGAAACTTGATCGATGCATTCATGTAAGTCATTAGACGGTCGCTTACAGAAGTGGCATTGATGCATTTGCTCTGCTGGTTCCATTTTGAGACTTAACAGACTGAACAATCGGAATAAAACAAAACAATATAATACTAAAATGTATGTTTGTATACAGTTTTATGCAATGTTTAACCTCAACTGATAGTGTTTATATGCATCAAGGTAACATTCCAAAACAACCACAAAACTAAAGTTACAGGTCAAACACTTTTCCGATTTTTATCGACTGACCAAGACTGCGCAATTGTGATTATATTTTGAAAGTTTAACAGCAAAACAATCTAAATTATAGCATTCAAATAGTTAACCAAAACTACTTCAAGCAGAAAAGTTTGTTTACACCATATCAATAATGTTATGATACACCGTACCGATATCTGTCAACTTGTGCTCGGACTACACCGTACCGTGGTAAAATAGCATTTGGTACACACCGTATCATCGTGACAATTTTCAAATACAAAAAAGATCTACATTTTGCAAGTTAAGATTTTTTAAGGTTACGACCATAATTATATGGTATTGGTGGCCATCTTGGATGTCGCGCTGACCTAATTTTAAAACAAGAGGTCAATGACCTTGAAGCTCTACTGATTGATTTTGATTTCAGGAAGTAGTCGCTACAAACTGGTTTTTTGAAAATCTATTTTTAGCCGTGGTGGCCATCTTGAATTTCCGGCCGACCTGAAATTTTGCTAGGATCAATTACACATCAAGAGCAACATTCCTGTGAAGTTTAATGAAAATCCGTCCAGTAGTTTCAGAGGAGTAGTCGCTACAAGTTTTCATTATATAACTCTATGTAAACAAACATGGCCACTGGCAGCCATGTTTAACGTCGAATCAAAATAATGCTCGACTTGAATAACCACCATGTCATGCTGATCATTTTAGAAAAAGTCCCATATCAATATCACTTATAGTTTTCAAGAAGTAGTCGCTACAAACTTGTATTTTGAAAATCTATTTTTAGCCATGGCGGCCATCTTGAATTTCCGGCCGACCTGAAATTTTGCTAGGATCAATTAGACATCAAGAGCAAAATTCCTGTAAAGTTTCATGAAAATCCGTCAAGTAGTTTCAGAGGAGTAGTCGCTACAAGTTTTCATTATATAACTCCATGTAAACAAACATGGCCACTGGCAGCCATGTTTAACGTCGAATCAAAATAATGTTCGACTTGAATAACCATCATGTCATGCTGATCATTTTAGAAAAAGTCCCATATCAATATCACTTATAGTTTTCAAGAAGTAGTCGCTACAAACTTGTATTTTGAAAATCTATTTTTAGCCATGGAGGCCATCTTGAATTTCCGGCCGACCTGAAATTTTGCAAGGATCAATTAGACATCAAGAGCAACATTCGTGTGAAGTTTCATGAAAATCCGTCACGTATTTTCAGAGGAGTAGTCGCTACAAGTTATCATTATATAACTCTATGTAAACAAAAATGGCCACTGGCAGCCATGTTTAACGTCGAAACAAAATAATGTTCGACTCAGATAACCATCATGTCATGCTGATAATTTTAGAAAAAGTCCCATATCAATATCTCTTATAGTTTTCAAGAAGTAGTCGCTACAAACTTATTTTTTAAAAATCTATTTTTAGCCGTGGCGGCCATCTTGAATTTCCGGCCGACCTGAAATTTTGCTAGGATCAATAAGACATCAAGAGCAACATTCCTGTGAAGTTTCATGAAAATCCGTTAAGTAGTTTCAGAGGAGTAGTCGCTACAAGTTTTCATTATATAACTCTATGTAAACAAAGATGGCCGCTGGCAGCCATGTTTAACGTCGAATCAAAACAATTTTCGACAAGGACCAACATCATGTCATGCTGATCATTTTAGAAAAAGTCCCATATCAATATCTCTTATAGTTTTCAAGAAGTAGTCGCTACAAACTTAGTTTTTAACAAGAGGTCAATGACCTTGAAGCTCTACTGATTGATTTTGATTTCAGGAAGTAGTCGCTACAGACTTGTTTTTTGAAAAATTATTTTTAGCCGTGGCGGCCATCTTGAATTTCCGGCCGACCTGAAATTTTGCAAGGATCAATTAGACATCAAGAGCAACATTCCTGTGAAGTTTCATGAAAATCCGTCAAGTAGTTTCACAGGAATAGTCGCTACAAGTTTTCATTATATAACTCTATGTAAACAAAGATGGCCGCTGACAGCCATGTTTAACGTCGAATCAAAATAATGTTTGACTCTGATAACCATCATGTCATGCTGATCATTTTACAAAAAGTCCCATATCAATATCACTTATAGTTTTCAAGACGTAGTCGCTACAAACTTCTTTTTTAAAAAATCTAATTTTAGCTTTGGCGGCCATCTTGTATTTCTGGCCGATCTGAAATTTTGCTAGGATCAATTAAACATTAAGAGCAAGATTCCTGTAAAGTTTCATGAAAATCTGCCAAGTAGTTTCAAAGGATAAGTCGCTACAAGTTTTTACTATATAACTCTATATAAACAAAGATGGCTGCTGGCAGCCATGTTTAACGTTGAATCAAAACAATTTTTGACAAGGACCAACATCATGTCATGCTGATCATTTTACAAAAAGTCCAATATCAATATCACTTATAGTTTTCAAGTAGTAGTCGCTACAAACTTGTATTTTGAAAATCTATTTTTAGCCATGGCAGCCATCTTGAATTTCCGGGCGACCTGAAATTTTGCTAGGATCAATTAGACATCAAGAGCAACATTCCTGTGAAGTTTCATGAAAATCTGTCGAGTAGTTTCAGAGGAGTAGTCGCTACAAGTTTTCATCATATAACTCTATGTTAACAAAGATGGCCACTGGCAGCCATGTTTAACGTCGAATCAAAATAATGTTTGATTCTTATAACCACCATGTCATGCTGATCATTTTACAAAAAGTCCCATATCAATATCACTTATAGTTTTCAAGATGTAGTCGCTACAAACTTCTTTTTTAAAAATCTATTTTTAGCTGTGGCGGCCATCTTGAATTTCTAGCCGATCTGAAATTTTGCTAGGATCAATTAGACATTAAGAGCAATATTCCTGTAAAGTTTCATGAAAATCTGTCAAAGTATTTTCAAAGAAGTAGTCGCTACAAGTTTTTACTATATAACTGTATGTAAACAAAGATGGCCTCTGGCAGCCATGTTTAACGTTGAATCAAAACGATTTTTGACAAGGACCAACATCATGTCATGCTGATCATTTTACAAAAAGTCCAATATCAATATCACTTATAGTTTTCAAGTAGTAGTCGCTACAAACTTGTATTTTGAAAATCTATTTTTAGCCATGGCAGCCATCTTGAATTTCCGGGCGACCTGACATTTTGCTAGGATCAATTAGACATCAAGAGCAACATTCCTGTGAAGTTTCATGAAAATCTGTCAAGTAGTTTCAGAGGAGTAGTCGCTACAAGTTTTCATCATATAACTCTATGTTAACAAAGATGGCCACTGGCAGCCATGTTTAATGTCGAATCAAAATAATGTTTGACTCTTATAACCACCATGTCATGCTGATCATTTTACAAAAAGTCCCATATCAATATCACTTATAGTTTTCAAGATGTAGTCGCTACAAACTTCTTTTTTAAAAATCTATTTTTAGCTGTGGCGGCCATCTTGAATTTCTGGCAGATCTGAAATTTTGCTAGGATCAATTAGACATTAAGAGCAATATTCCTGTAAAGTTTCATGAAAATCTGTCAAGTAGTTTCAAAGGAGTAGTCGCTACAAGTTTTTACTATATAACTGTATGTAAACAAAGATGGCCTCTGGCAGCCATGTTTAACGTTGAATCAAAACGATTTTTGACAAGGACCAACATCATGTCATGCTGATCATTTTAGTAAAAGTCCCATATCAATATCACTTATAGTTTTCAAGAAGTAGTCGCTACAAACTTGTTTTTTAAAAACCTATTTTTAGATCTGGTGGCCATCTTGGATTTCACATCAACATGAATTTTTGCTAGGATCAACTAGACTTCATGGGCAACATTTCTGTAAAGTTTCATGAAAATCCATTCAGTAGTTTCAGAGAAGAAGTCGCTACAAAAAAAAGTTTACAGACAGACGGACAGACGGACGGACAGACGGACGACGGACGCCGCACCACGGCATAAGCTCTGCTGATCTCTGATCACTGATCAGTAGAGCTAAAAATCTATTTTTAGCCGTGGCGGCCATCTTGAATTTCCGGCCGACCTGAAATTTTGCTAGGATCAATTAGACACCAAGAGCAACATTCCTGTGAAGTTTCATGAAAATCCGTCAAGTAGTTTCAGAGGGGTAGTCGCTACAAGTTTTCATTATATAACTCTATGTAAACAAAGATGGCCGCTGGCAGCCATGTTTAACGTCGCATCAAAACGATTTTCAACAAGGACCAACATCATGTCATGCTGATCATTTTAGAAAAAGTCCCATAGCAATATCCCTTATAGTTTTCAAGAAGTAGTCGCTACAAACTTGTTTTTTAAAAACCTATTTTTAGATTTGCCGGCCATCTTGGATTTCACATCTACATGAATTTTTGCTAGGATCAACTAGACTTCATGGGCAACATTTCTGTAAAGTTTCATGAAAATCCATTCAGTAATTTCAGAGGAGTAGTCACTACAAAAAAAAGTTTACGGACAGACGGACGGACAGACGGACGACGGACGCCGCACGCCGCACCACGGCATAAGCTCTGCTGATCTCTGATCAGTAGAGCTAAAAACTAAAAAGCATTTACCTAAGGATCATCCATGTGAAGTTTGGTCAAATTTGGCCAAGCGCTTTTTGAGAAGAAGTCGTTTGAAGAAAAGTTAACGCCGCCGACTCCGCCGACGGATGAACGGACGAAGAGTGATCCCAATAGATCACCTTGAGCCTTTGGCTCAGGTGATCTAAAAATATCGATTGCATTTATATTTTTCCAATGACACAAAGTGTTTTTGGTGGAAATAAAGATGGGTATAATCGTATTACCATACAAGCCATAAAAATGAGTAACGAATCGATAACCAGTCAAAACTCGAGTCGTACACATGATCAACTACCCGAATAAACAGGAAGGTTGAGCAACGGTATCGGACATAAACACTGCCAGACAGGTCTGCCTAAACGAGGTCTATATAACATATATGGGACATTTTCACGCAATAGGCTACATATTTATGGATAATGCTTTGGATTTGTTGTTTTTTTGCAAAATAAGAAAAGCGCGAATTTATGTTCCCTCGAAATTGTCATTTTGGAAGGAATCGCGAAATTTAATGCCCCTGAAATAAAATGATTCCACAGTATATAGAAAACCTTGGGCTCCTTGGGAGAGAGTCGTTTTTGACCAAGGGCACTTTATTTGATAAAACACGTAAAAGACACCTTCCTAGCAGTATAAGCAAAAGTCTGTAAATATAGTTAACTTTTTGTTAGGTTTTGGCTAAGTAATGTTTTGAGCTTCCCTACAAGCTAGACATGAAAAGAAACTTGATAGTAACGGACTATCTTTCTCTTTTATATGAAATGTACAAATCTAGATATTTTGTATGGAAAAAATTGTGAAGGGTAATATACTCAGATGGGCAAAATTAAAACCAGCTGCATAGATAGACCATTCTCACTTGGCAACAGTTAGTGTGGTTACATAAATAACCTGGAAAAAATATGTTACAATCAGTAAGTACACTGAGGTAAGTGAATGGCACCTAAACCAGGCCCGTAGCTATGCTGAGGCAGGTAGAAATTTAGGAAGGTGGCAACAATTGAAGTAGATTTAAATAAAGTTCATGGAGAAATTGCATGAAAAATCTGGGGCGAGTGGGGGATGGCATGCCCATGAACAACGCTAGAAAGGAACTTGCCTTGGTTAAATTTCTAGGGTATCTGTGTCATCAGTCAGTATCATATACATCTGTGTTGTCAGTCAGTACCATGTATATCTGTGTTGTCAGTCAGTACCATGTATATCTGTGTTGTCAGTCAGTATCATGTATATCTGGGGGAAGAGGGGGGGTAACATAGCTATATGTGTAAGAATTGACCAAAATAACACAGAAATATGTAAAAAAATAAATAAAATAGATGCTATATGTGTAAGAATTGACCAAAACAACACAGAAATATGTATAAAAAAAAAGGGGGGGGGGGGGGGGGGGGGGGGGGGGGGGGGGGCTGGGTGCAACATAGCTATATGTGTAAGAATTGACCAAAACAAAAAAATTATGAAAAAGAGTTTCGAGGGAACAGGGAGAAGGGGTTTTTTTTGGGGGGGGTTTTGCCCATGTGGTTTGGACGATATTAAATGTATCTTTAACCTTGTCAAGTAGTTAATTTGTAGTGATTTTGCAAGGAGAGAAGGAAAACAACCTCATGATATCTTCTTAAATCGTTTGTTTTGAATAAAATAAATTGAAAACAAACACATATTTTCTGCCATTACGAGTTTACATAAGATTGAATTTTATAATTTCCTGAGGCTGGGTGGTATTGGAAGAACGAATCTGCTGGCAGCTTGTCATGATTAATGTTTTTCATAACTTCTGCTCTGTCCCATGGCTGCATTTTCCAATTCTAATAGCCAAAACGGCTCCTTTCATTCATTACCGTTTCGTACCCAGCTTTTTTGTCCTTTTTTTTTTTGATAAGAAACTTTAGGGTCGGCACCAAAAAATAGGGACGGTCGGGGAACCAAAATACACAGGTATTTTTTCTTCTGGCCTAAGATGCATAATGCTATAAGAAATCCCAAACCAAGATATATACAACAGCTTACATGCAAACCTAGATCTGCCTTTATTGCACATTTTATGGGCCATCACAATTTGCTCAGAATTTGCAGAAGAAAAAATTAGTTACACAACCCTTTACAACATACTATAAGGAAGCCAATTCCCAAATTTAGTTGAGCTAGAAATGTAAGGGATATAGACCTGTAAACACATCTTACATGCAAAACTTGTTGTGAAATAGACACATTTTAAGGGCTATCAGAATTTGGGTTCCATGGGAGCCCAGGGGTTACAGGAACCAAAATTACTTGAGCAGCCCTTAAGATAATGCTATAAGGAAGCTCATGGCCAAATTTTCCAACGCCAATGTGATTACGTAAGCTCTCTTATTCTTCGAATAGTCGAGCTAAAAAAAGAGGGCCTCTATTAATAGTCCTTCTGGCTTTATGGCGCCCATGATTGTCTCATCGATAATCACTGTCTCACAAATTTGGTGGAATCAAGTAAAACAAGAGGCCCAAGAGGGCCTGTGGACGCTCTACTGGCTAACATGGCTCTTATAACATCAATGAAGCGAATGACTGCCATTTACGTTTTTTTTGAAAGTTTCGGGCAAAAAACAGCTTTTTAACTAAATCAAGGGCCATAACTAAAGAATCTGGTAAAGTTTGGTAAAGATCAGATGAAAAATGAAGGGCATACCGTATTAACGAGGCAAAATATATCATTTTTAACTAAATCAAGAGCCATAACTGCTGTAACTGGTCCGACTGGTCCAACATAGAGCTAAAAAAAAAATCATGAAAAAAAATTAATAATAATGAAATTAAAAAAAATAATCAATAAAACAAAATTAAAAAAAAATTAAAAAAAAAAAAATCAATAAAAAAAATAAATAATTAAAAGACAGTCATAAAATCTGGTAAAGTTTGGCAAAGATCAGATGCAAAATGAAGGCCCTATCCTTAACGAGGCAAATTATAGCATTTCTGACAAAATCAAGGGTCACAACTCCGCTGTTACTGGTCCGATCTGGCTGGTTTTCAAACTTGACCAAGCTTTCATAGACATAAATAATCTGATAAAGTTTGGTAAAGATCAGATGAAAAATGAAGGCCCTATCGTCTTAACAAGGCAAAATATATCATTTTTAACTAAATCAAGGGCCATAACTCCGAAGTTACTGGTCCGATATGAATGGTTTTCGAACTTGTTCGAGCTTTCAACAACATTAGCAATCTGATAAAGTTTGGTAAAGATCGGATGAACAATGAAGCCCCTAACGTCTTAACGAGGCAAAATATAGCATTTTTAACTAAATCAAGGGCCATAACTCTGCTGTTACTAGTCAGATATGGCTGGTTTTCGAACTTGTCCGAGGTTTCATTGATATTAACAATGTGGTAGAGTTTGGTAAAGATAGGATGAAAAATAAAGGCCCTATCGTCTTAACGAGGAAAAATATAGCAATATAGCATTTTTAACTAAATCAAGGACCATAACTCCGCTGTTACTGGTCCGATCTGGCTGGTTTTCGAACTTGTCCGAGCTTTCATTGATATTAACAATGTGGTAAAGTTTGGTAAAGATAAGATGAAAAATGAAGGCCCTATCGTCTTAACGAGGCAAAATATAGCAATATAGCATTTTTAACTAAATCAAGGGCCATAACTCCGTTGTTACTGGTCTGATCTGGCTGGTTTTCGAACTTGTCCGAGCTTTCATTGATACTAACAACCTGTTAAAGTTTGGTAAAGTTCGGATGAAAAATGAAGGCTCTATCGTCTTAACGAGACAAAAGTTAACGACGGACGGACGACGGACAACTCGGCATCACATAAGCTCTGCTGGCCTTCGGCCAGTAGAGCTAAAAAACAAGTACTTTTCAAGTTGGGTATGTAAATTATAAAGTTACAAAGGCTAATAAATATAATATGAATGAAGACAGAGTTACGGTTCTCTGCACTTACTATCACTGTGTGAAGTTTCATTCCAGTCCCAATAGTAGTTTTCAAATTATGCTTGAGACACGATATTCAGATGGATGGACGAACAGGTGAACGGACAAAGCATCGACTAAAAGGTGTGTAAAATCAATTCTGTGTAAAACTTCTTTCATCCCATTACTTATTCCATCTAGAGTAGTTTAGCCAATATAAAATACCAATTCCATTTCAGGGCATATTATATAACTGGAAAATCTACAAACCTTGGAACAGAGGTGAAGCTTTCCAAATGGACACTACACCTGAACTGGCGAACTGGCCAAACGACAACTCAAGATAGACTAATGGTATACCAGTCACGAACAACATGATCAGGAAAGGGATCAGGAACGCACCTGCAAACATAACAAACGGGTTAAACAGTTATGCATTATCACAAAACAGATCAGGAATGCACCCGAAAACATAACAAACGGGTCAAACAGTTATGCATTATCACAAAACAGATCAGGAACGCACCCGCAAACATAACAAATGGGTCAAAAAGTTATGCATTATCATGAAGGAGATAGGCCTTGAATTCACCAACCATTCTTGAGAATATTCTAAGACTTAAGCTCAAGTATGCAAAATTCAATCACAAATATGTCTATAAGTTTAAAGTATAACTGAATTGAATTAAATTGGGTTTACATGCCAAGTTCATCCTCCATTTACATCAAGATAAAATATGGAGAATGGGCCTAGAACCTTCTAACCTGCAGAACTGCAGAGTTGCTGCAAATTTTATAGTAGAAACTCCATTTACGATGGAGCCACGTTTCCAGGTTTGCATATGTGGTGTCATGATAAAGACCTTGAATGAGCATGATAAAAAATGATAAAATGAACATGAAGGGAGTCCTACCCCTCTGCCTCTAGAGGGATTTACAGTGGTTGTATTCTACCCCGGCAACCGCACGGGGATAAATGTTCATAACAAGTTGCTATGTATAAATATGAAAACTATGAATAAATAGCAACTTCATATGATCATTTATATTTGAAGGCCATGGGAATATTTGTGAAAGAAATTTATTGAGCTCAAGTCTAAGAACAGTTTGAAGAATGGTTGGTTCCAGGCCTGGAATGCACCTGCAAATATAACAAATGGGTCAAACAGTTTACATGATCACAAACTTGATCCGTAATGCACCTGCAAATATAACAAATGGGTCAGACAGTTATATATGATCATGAAAGGGATCAGGAACACATCTGCAAAAATAACAAACGGGTTAACAGTTATACATAGCTACAGATATGCAGCGTATTTGCGTAAATACCCAATTAAATTTGTCAAAATACCCAATTCAAATCAGAAGCAGGCGTACCAAAAAAACAATCAAATTAATAAATATGTAAATGATCCATTTTGACTGCGTCACATATTTATCCTTTGCCGTAAAGACAGCCACTAGCAAACAGATTTCCTCAGTGCTGTCTGTCAATCTAACACTTAACCGAGTTTTGCGATTAGCTAAACATGTGGCCGGTTATTGATATCAGTCATTTTCATCCGAAAAGGTACAAATAACGAAACAAATTTTATACAGTCTATATATCCCATAATATTTCCGCATCCCTTGAGTGCTTGCATTTCTAAACATCAACATAAAAAGAGGTATAAAAACAAACTCAACCTCTTTTGAACAAAAAACAAAATGTTTGACTAGTTAGCAAAAAACAAAAGTGAACAATGATTTGTAATATAAGAGACAACACAATTATAAACAATTGCGATACTAGACGGGGTTGTATTTGTAACAAAAATGTATGTCTCCCCCATAATTTATGAATCAACCTGACTGAAAGTTGCGCTCTGTATGTTGTCTCGTTACGATGAGAATTTGTGTCAAGTTATTTCAAAATCCTTCAAGCGGTTCAAGAGATATGGAGAGGACACAAAATATACCGTATTTGTCGGCGTATAGCGCCCATGCGCATATAACGTGCACCCCGACTTTAGGTCTGAAATCCTTGAAAAAAAACTTTTTGTTATGTATTGTAGCGTAAACCTCACATAAAAAACATGTGTTTTCAATTTCAGGACAGCAGACCGCCATTTTGAATCACTGACCAAAGAGGAAATGTAAAACGAATTTTGATTGGCTAAAACAGGCTGCATGTTAGACTGTGTTTTTTTACTCAAGTGTAAATAAACTTGTACTGTTGAGTGTACTTCTGTTGTTTACTCATGTTTCAATAAAATGAAAATCCCCACGCCCGTGTTCAACTTTTATTACGATCATATTAAATTTATTAATCTGGCGTTGTATGACTGGTGTCGTTTGCAGGTTGTTTACTATTGCTTGTCAATTTGAAGGTGTTGACAATTTGAAGGTGTTGACAGTTTGAGAGGTTTCTCGAAATGAGATGCATTGTCTTGTGGCATCACCTATTAAATGCATTTTCCTAACACATCGTGTCAGCACCTACTCAAACTTCTGAAGTAATCAAGGACAATTAAGGAATTGACATTTTTCTGCGTACATGTATTGTTACATGTTTGTTTAATAATCACCATAGTCATCGTTGTTTGCGGTCAGATTAGCAAGACTTTACACATTTTCCCAGTCAATTAAACACTTTATGAATAATCAAGATTCTACGTTGTCAAAATTCAGAATCGACTTTAACAAATAAATATGTGCAGTAAATCAATACCGCGGTTATCCGGTTGTCGTCGTTAGGAAGAAAACATAATATTCTATTCTATTCATGGGTTTGTAAACCCGTCTACGTAAAACGGAAACCACAGCCTCGTTATCATTTCACTTTGCCGATTGATGTAACAATGATATTTTTCAACATTTCAATGGTATTTTCTCAACAATAATCAACATAAAACATGGTAAAGTTTGATTTTATTATTTTTATTGATAATAAGCATATAGCATACAACGCATTTTATTGAAACAATAGAAACAAGCCAACTTTTGTTCGATTCAATCTCTCTAGTAACCGGCCGGTCTTGCGACTTTTTGAAACCCACAAAACTTCTCGTCTTGGCTGGAAAAAAAAAGAGTAAAACAGTTACTTGTTGCTTAAACCGCGCACCCCAACTTCAGCCACAGAATCTGGGGTAAAAAAGTGTGCGCTATAGGCCGAGGAATACGGTAGAGCATGTGACTTTCGACCAGTGTGAACTTGACCTGGAACGGAAATGGACGTGGCTGGAAGTTGCGCTCTGCAAGTCGTCTCGATATGGTGAACATTTGTGCCATGTTATTTCAAATCCCTCATGCGGTTCAAGAGATATGGAGAGGACACAAAATATAGTGCATATGACCTTCGACCTCTAAGTGTGACCTTGACCTTGAGCGGACATGGGCTGAAAGTTGTGCTCTGCACGTCGTCTTCATATGGTGAACATTTGTGCCAAGTTATTTCAAAATCCCTCAAGCGGATCAAGAGATATGGAGAGGACACGAAACCTAGTGCATATGATCTTCGACTTCTAGATGTGACATTGACCTTGAACAGATGTGGCTGGAATTACGCTCTGCACGTCATCTCGATATGGCGAACATTTGAGGACACGAAATATAGTGCATATGCCCTTCGACCTCTAAAAGTGACCTTAAATTGACATGGCTGAAAGTATGACCTTGAACGGACGTGGCTGGAAGTTGAGCTCTGCACGTCGTCTTGATATGGTGAACATTTGTACCAAGTTATTTCAAAATCCCTCAAGCGCTCAAGCTTATATTTGAACTTAAACAATGATAGTCTGAAGACAAAAGTGCTTTTCTAGACAATAACTTGACATGGACTTCTCATACAGATAAAATTTGCAAAAAAATAACATCCAATTTATGGCTATTGTTGCGAATAAAGGAATATCTTTCTATTGAGCATAGAACTCAATTTTATAAAACTTGCATTCAACCCCATATAGATTATTGTATGGGGAGGTGCATCACAAATACACCTAGATAGAATGTACCCCTACAAAAACGCGCATATTGGACATAATGTTGAGCATGTAGTAGAAAGCATGCAAGAATTAATAATATTAACAGTATTTGACCGATTATATTTGCGAAAAGCAAAGTTTATGTTTAAAGTATACAGATCTGAAACCCCTCCGTATGTAAATGAAATGTTCAGGCGTCGAATAGCAAATGAAAAATTACCTGTTTTGAGATCAGAAACAACCGATAATTTTATCCCCCCACAACCAAAGAAAGAAATATTCAAGCAAAGTGTTACATATTCTGGACCAATCATTTGGAATAACTTGCCAGACAGCTTAAAAAGCTTGAAAACAGTTGATTCTTTTCATTGCAACTTCGTAAAATGGATAAAACAAACATCATAAAGTTATTAATGTATTACTAAAAATATCTGGACTGATATTAACGATTGCAAATAATATATCTAAATCTGAAATTGCGAATAATATATCTAAATCTGAAATTATTCGAGTTCAGAATATTTTATTTTTCGGTTTGAACATTTTGTAAATAGAATACTGGAGAATATAGGGGAGTTAAATATGTACATCAGACAGTATGATTGTATGTAAGTACGTTGGAAAGTGTTAACGTTTAGCTTTGTTTGCTTGTTTGTGTGTTTTGTTATTATTGTTTTTCAAATAAAAAAAAATTGACTATGTTTTCAGGTATCTACATATATGTTATGATGTCATCATTTTTTATTTATTTTTTGTGCATGTTTTATGTTTCTTAATTATTATTATTATTATTATTATTTGTGAGTTTGAGTATTTTGAAATATAATGTATGAGCAGGCCTGTGGACAGAAGCTGAATGGGAGGAGACTGCATATACCAGGGTGTGTGAGGCTGGCTGCTGATATCTTATTCTCTTATTCATTATGTTTAACAAATTTGCCAATAAGTATTGTAAATATGTAAATAATAGAGGGCCACAAGGAAGATAAGTTTTGTAACTAAATGCGTATTACACTCTGTAAATAAAGTCTATTATTATTATTATTATTATTATTAAGAGATATGGAGAAGACACGAAACACGTGCATATGACCTTCGACCTTTAGGTGTGACCTTGACCTTGAACGGACATGGCTGGAAGTTGCGCTCTGTATGTCGTCTCGATATGGTGAACATTTGTACCAAGTTATTTCCAAATTCCTGAAGCAGTTCAAGAGATATGGTGGAGACACAAAATATAGTGCATATGACCTTCGACCTTTAAGTGTGAAAATGACCTTGAATGGACCTGGCTTGAAGTTGCACTCTGCACGTCGTCTCGATATGGTGAACATTTGTGCCAAGTTATTTCAAAATCCCTAAAGCGGTGCAACAGATATGGAGAGGACACAAAATATAGTGCATATGACCTCTAAGTGAAAATGACCTTGAACGGACGTGGCTGAAGTTGCGCTCTGCGAGTCGTTTCGATATATTGAACATTTGTGCCAAGTTATTTCAAAATCCCTCAAGAGGTTCAAGAGATATGGAGACACAAAATATAGTGCATATGACCTTTGACCTCTAAGTGTGACCTTGACCTTGAACGGACGTAGCTGGAAGTTGCGCTCGCACATCGTCTCAATACGGTGAACATTTGTGGTAAGTTATTTCCAAATTCCTGAAGCGGTTCAAGAGATATGGTGGAGACTGACTTGTGACGGACAGAGACACGAAATATAGTGCATATGACCTTCGACCTCTAAGTGTGACCTTGAATGGACGTGGCTGGAAGTTAAGATCTGCATGTCATCTTGATATGGTGAACATTTGTGCTAAGTTATTTCCAAATCCCTCAAGCGGTTGAAAAGATATGGAGAGAACACGAAATATAGTGCATATGACCTTCGACCTCTAAATGTGAAATTTTGTGGCAAGTTATTTCAAAATCCTCAAGCGGTTCAAGAGATATGGTGGAGAGACAATTTGTGACGGACAGAGATCCAGACAGACATCCAAGCTAAAAATAATACGTCTCCCCAGTATGTGGGGGAGACATAAATATGTCCCAATTTTTTAATGATGTTTTGTCGGCATTTGATCGAGAAATCACTCATAAAATAAAACAAGAGGCCCAAGAGGGCCTGTGGACGCTCTACTGGCTAACATGGCTCTTATAACATCAATGTAGCGAGTGACTGCCATTTACGTTTTTTTGAAAGTTTCGGGCAAAAGACAGCTTTTTGACTAAATCAAGGGCCATAACTAAAGAATCTGGTAAAGTTTGGTAAAGATCGGATGAAAAATGAAGGCCCTACCATATTAACGAGGCAAAATATAGCATTTTTAACTAAATCAAGAGCCAAAACTCCTCTGTTACTTGTCCGACTGGTCCAACATAGAGCTAAAAAAAATCAAAAAAAAAAATTAAAAAAAAAAAAATTCTAAAAATAAAATTCTAAAAAAAAAAATATAAAAAAAAAAGTCGTAAAATCTCGTAAAGTTTGGCAAAGATCAGATGCAAAATGAAGGCCCTATTGTATGATGAGGCAAATTATAGCATTTTTAACAAAATCAAGTGCCATGACATCTTGTCATGCTGATCATTTCAGAAAAAGTCCAATATCAATATCACTTACAGTTTTCAAGAAGTAGTCGCTACAAACTTGTTTTTAAAAATCTATGTTTAGCTGTGGTGGCCATCTTGAATTTCCAGCCGACCTGAAATTGTCCTAGGATCAACTAGACATCAAGAGCAACATTCCTGTGAAGTTTCATGAAAATCCGTCTAGTAGTTTCAGAGGAGTAGTCACTACACATTTTTACTATACAAACTCTTATGTAAACAAAGATGGCCACTGGCAGCCATGTTTAACGTCGAATCAAAATAATGTTTGACTAGGATCAACATAATGTCATGCTGATCATTTTAAAAAAAGTCCCATATCAATATCACTTATAGTTTTCAAGAAGTAGTCGCTACAAACTTATTTTTTAACAAGAGGGCCTGTGGACGCTCTACTGGCTAACACAGTTCTTATAACATCAATGAAGCAAGTGAGTGCCATTTACGTTTTTTTGAAAGTTTCGAGCAAAAAACAGCTTTTTAGCTAAATCAAGGGCCATAACTAAAGAATCTGATAAAGTTTGGTAAAGATCAGATGAACAATGAAGGCCCTACCGTATTAACGAGGCAAAATATAGCATGTTTAACTAAATCAAGGAATAATAATATAAAAACAAGAGGTCAATGACCTTGAAGCTCTACTGATTGATTTTGATTTCAGGAAGTAGTGACTACAAACTTGATTTTTGAAAATCTATTTTTAGCCGTGGCGGCCATCTTGAATTTCCGGCCGACCTGAAATTTTGCTAGGATCAATTACACATCAAGAGCAACATTTCTGTGAAGTTTCATGAAAATCCGTCAGTACTTCAGAGGAGTAGTCGCTACAAGTTTTCATTATATAACTCTATGTAAACAAAGATGGCCACTGGCAGCCATGTTTAACGTCGAATCAAAATAATGTTCAACTCGGATAACCATCATGTCATGCTGATCATTTTAGAAAAAGTCCCATATCAATATCTCTTAAAGTTTTCAGAAGTAGTCGCTACAAACGTATTTTTTAAAATCTATTTTTAGCCGTGGCGGCCATCTTGAATTTCCGGCCAGACCTGAAATTTTGCTAGGATCAATTAGACATCAAGAGCAACATTCGTGTGAAGTTTCATGAAAATCCGTCAAGTAGTTTCACGAGGAGTAGTCGCTACAAGTTTTCATTATATAACTCTATGTAACAAAGATGGCCGCTGGCAGCCATGTTTAACGTGGAATCAAAACGATTTTCGACAAGGACCCAACATCATGTCTTTGAAAAAGTCCCATATCAATATCAACTTATAGTTTTCAAGAAGTAGTCGCTACAAACTTGTATTGTGAAATCTATTTTTTGCCATGGCGGCTCATCTTGAATTTCCGGCCGACCTGAGAATTTTGCTAGGATCAATAAGACATCAAGAGCAACATTTCTGTGAAGTTTCATGAAAATCCGTCAAGTAGTTTCAGAGAAGTAGTCGCTACACGTTTTCATATATAACTCTATGTAAACAAGACATGATGCCACTGGCAGCCATGTTTAATGTCGAATCAAAATAATGTTCGACTCGGATAACCATCATGTCATGCTGCATCATTTTTAGAAAAAGTCCCATATCAATATCACTTATAGTTTTCAAGCAAGTAGTCGCTACAAACTTATTTTTAAAAATCTATTTTTAACTGTGGCAGCCATCTTGAATTCTGGCCGATCTGAAATTTCGCTAGGATCATTAGACATTAAGAGCAACATTCCTGTAAAGTTTCATGAAAATCCGCCAAGTAGTTTCAGAGGAGTAGTCGCTACAAAGTTTTTACTATATAACTCTATGTAACAAAGATGGCCGCTGGCAGCGCACTTTTAACGTCGAATCAAAACGATTTTTGATAAGGACCAACATCATGTCATGCTGATCATTTTAGAAAAAGTCCCATATCAATATCACTTATAGTTTTCAAGAAAGTAGTCGCTACAAAACTTGTATTTTGAAAAATTATTTTAGCCGTGGCGGCCATCTTGAATTCCGGCCTGACCTGAAATTTTGCTAGGATCATTTAGACATCAAGAGCAACATTCCTGTGAATTTTCATGAAAATCCGTCAAGTAGTTTCAGGAGGAGTAGTCGCTACATAGTTTTCATTATATAACTCATAGTGTAAACAAAGATGGCCGCTGGCAGCCATGTTAATGTCAAATCAAAACGATTTTCGACAAGGATCAACATCATGTCAATGCTGATCATTTTAGAAAAAGTCCCATATCAATATCACTTATAGTTTTCAAGAAGTAGTCGCTACAAACTTTAATTTAAAAATCTATTTTTAGCTTTGGCAGCCATCTTGGATTTCACATCAACATGAATTTTTGCTAGGATCAACTAGACTTCATGGGCAACATTTCTGTAAAGTTTTATGAATATCCATCCAGTAGTGTCAGAGGAGTAGTCGCCTACAATAAAAGTTAACGGACGGTCACGGACGGACAGACGTGACGGACGGACAGAGAGACGGACGTGAACGAGGCCAGCCGCACCACGGCATAAGACTGCTGATCTCTGATCAGTAGAGCTAAAAAGAGAAAGTCATAAATCTGCTAAAGTTTGACAGAGATCAGATGCAAAATGAAGGCCCCTATCGTATGACGAGGCAAATTATAGCATTTTACAAATCAAGGGCTCGTTAACTCTGCTGTAACTGGTTCGATCTGGCTGGTTTTCGAACTTTGACTCAAGCTTTCATAGACATATTAACAATCTGATAAAGTTTGGTAAAGATCAGATTAAAAATGAAGGGCCCATCGTCTTATTGAGGCAAATATAGCATTATGAAATAAATCAAGGGCCATAACTCAGCTGTTACTGGTCCGATATGAATGGTTTTCGAACTTGTCCGAGCTTTCATTGATATTAACAATCTGATTAAGTTTGGTAAAGATCGGATGAACAATAAAGCCCTATCGTCTTAACAATGCAAAATACAGCATTTTTAACTAAATCAAGGGCCCTAACTCCGCTGTTACACTGGCCGATCTGGCTGGTTTTTGAACTCATCCGAGCTTTTCATTGATATTAACAACCTGTTAAAGTTTGGTAAAGATTGGATGAAAAATGAAGGCCTCTATCGTCTTAACGAGACAAAAGTTAACGACGGACGACAGACAACTCGGCATCCCATAAGCTCTGCTGGCCTTGGCCAGTAGAGCTAAAAAAACATTCTGGTGATCGCTGTATTGACTGTTTCCGTGTGGTTAATAATTGTAGAAATGATAAAAAAATATATTGCGTTGCAGCACTTGTGAAACGATGAAAAATAAAGAAAAATTTAGCAGAAGCATGCATCTAAATGTATGGGCTATTGAAGAACAACCACTTATTGCAAAAAACAGTTAATTATTTAAAGTTACTAGTCAATATGGCTGGTTTTCAAACTTATTCGAGTTTTCAACAACATTAACAAACTGATAAAGATTGGTAAAGATCGGATGAACAATGAAGCCTCTATCGTCTTTAACGGTGCAAAATATAGCATTTTTAACTAAATCAAGGGCATAACTCCACTGTTACTAGTCCGATATGGCTGGTTTTCGAACTTGTCTGAGCTTTCATTGATATTAACAATGTGGTAAAGTTTGGTAAAAGATAGGATGAAAAATGACAGGCCCTATCATCTTAACGAGGCAAAACTATAACAATATAGCATTTTTAACTAATCAAGGGCCATAACTCCACTGTTACTAGTCCGATCTGGCTGGTTTTCGAACTCATACCGAGCTTTCATTGATATTAACAATCTGTTGAAGTTTGGTAAAGATCTGATGAAAAATGAAGGCCCTATCGTCTTAACGAGACAAAAGTTAACGCCGAACAGCCGACGACGACGACGACGGCCGGACGACGGACAACTCGGCATCCCATAAGCTCTGCTGGCCTTCGGCCAGTAGAGCTAAAAATCTATTTTTATCTGTGGCGGCCATCTTGAATTTCTGGCCGACCTGAAATTTTGCTACGATCATTGGACATCAAGAGCAACATTCCTGTAAAGTTTCATGAAAAATCCGCCAAGAGTTTCAGAGGAGTAGTCGCTATCAAGTTTTACTATATAACTCTATGTAAACAAAGATGGCCACTGCAGCCTTGTTTAACGTCGAATCACAACGATTTTGACAAGGACCAAACATCATGTCATGCTGATCATTTTAGAAAAAGTCCCATATCAATATCACTTATAGTTTTCAAGGAGTAGTCGCTACAAACTTGTATTTTAAAAATCTATTTTAGCTTTGAGCGGCCATCTTGGATTTCGCATCAACATGAATTTTTGCTAGGATCACTAGACATTCATGGGCAACATTTCTGTAAAGTTTCATGAATATCATCTAGTAGTTTCAGAGGAGTAGTCGCTACAAATAAAAGTTTACGGACAGACAGACGGACAGACGGACGAACACGCGGACGCCGCACCACGGCATAAGCTCTGCTGATCTGTCTGATCCAGTCAAGCTAGAAAATGAAGGTCCTTTCTCTTATGAGGCGAAAATATAGCATTTTGAACTAAATCAAGGGCATAACTCTGCTGTTACTGGTCCGATCATGAATGGTTTTCGAACTTGTCCGAGCTTTTCATTGATATTAACAATCTGATCAAGTTTGGTAAAAATCGATGAACTATGAGCCCCTATCGTCTTAACGAGGCAAAATATAGCATTTTTTAACAAAATCAAAGGGCCACAACTCCGCTGTTACTTGTCCGATTCTGGCTGAGTTTTCGAACTTGTCCGAGCTTTCATTGATATTAACAATCTGATAAAGTGATTGGTAAAGATCGGATGAACAATGAAGCCCCTATCGTCTTAATGAGGCAAAATATAGCATTTTGAACTAAATCAAGGGCCATAACTCCGCTGTTACTAGTCCGATATGAAGGCTTCCAAACTTGTCTGAGCTTTTCATTGATATTAACACACTCAATCTGATCAAGTTTGGTAAAGATCGGATAAACAATGAAGCCCCTATCGTCTTAACAAGGCAAAACATAGCATTTTTAACAAAAATAAAGGGCCGTAACTCAGCTGTTACTGAGTCAGTATGGCTGGTTTTAGAACTTGTCCGAGCTTTCATCGACATTAGCAATCTGATAAAGTTTGTAAAGATCAGATGAACAATGAATCCCCTGTCATCTTAACGAGGCAAAATATAGCATTTTGAACTAAAATCAAGGGCCTATAACTCCACTGTTACTGGTCCCATCTGGCTGGTTTTCGACTTGTCCACGCTTTCATTGATATTAACAATGTGGTAAAGTTGGTAAAGATAGGTTGAAAAATGAAGGCCTCTATCGTCTTAAACGAGGCAAAATATAGCAATATAGCATTTTTTAACTAAATCAAGGCCTATAACTCCGCTGTTACTTGCCGAATCTGGCTGGTTTTTGAACCTCATCCGAGCTTTCAATGATATTAACAACCTGTTAAGTCTTAACGAGACAAAAGTTAACGACGGACGACAGACAACTCGGCATCCCATAAGCTCTGCTGGCCTTTGGCCAGTAGAGCTAAAAAACATTCTGGTGATCGTGTATTGACTGTTTCCGTGGTTAATAATTGTAGAAAATGATAAAAAAAATATATTGCGTTGCAGCACTTGTGAAACGATGAAAAATAAAGAAAAATTTAGCAAAGCATGCATCTAAATGTATGGGCTATTGAAGGAACAACCACTTATTGCAAAAACAGTTAATTATTTAAAGTCAACTTAATTAAATTTCCCAAATACCCAATACCCAATTGATCAAAAAGCTTATCTGTAGCTCTGGTTGGTTATACATGATCTTTAACACACTTGCAAATAAATGATTGGGTCAAACCGTTAAGGGTGCCCTCTGGTGAATATCAGAACAGTAAGAATTTTTAATTTCCCTGTTTTTTATGAAGACTAACATATTACTAGTTAGTTTCTGGAAAAATAATGATGGGTCGGTGATATAACTTTTTCGCAAATTAATCTTTAGTAATACACTCTCACAGTGTGGTTTTAAATTCTGAATCAGCTGAAAATTGTGTATGGCAACTTATATGTGTGTAGTGTGGTTTGCAGAACAGGTATCTATTTTCCATCTTTTTTAATGTAATAGTTCATACTTTAGGACGAAAAGTTAAGAGTTGTGGTATTTTTATCACCATCTGAACAATTATTACATCCCTTGTCATTACCCCACCCAGTTTACTATAAATTGCATTTTTAAATTTGTGATAAATCAATTTTTCATGATAAAGGAACAGTTAACTTTTTGAGATATTTTGTCTACAATATATATAAGACCTGAGTTTTAGAATGAAAAAATAAACATTGGGGGTCGGTGTGCATATAAGAAAGATATTCAATAACAAGAGGTCAATGACCTTGAAGCTCTACTGATTGATTTTGATTTCAGGAAGAAGTCGCTACAGACTTGTTTTTTGAAAAATTATTTTTAGCCGTGGCGGCCATCTTGAATTTCCGGCCGACCTGATATTTTACTAGGATCAATTAGACATCAAGAGCAACATTCCTGTGAAGTTCATGAAAATCCGTCAAGTGGTTTCAGAGGAGTAGTCGCTACAAGTTTTCATTATATAATTCTATGTAAACAAAGATGGCCGCGGACAGCCATGTTTAACATCTAATCAAAACGATTTTTGACAAGGACCAACATCATGTAATGCTGATCATTTTAGAAAAAGTCCCATATCAATATCACTTATAGTTTTCAAGAAGTAGTCGCTACAAACTTGCATTTTGAAAATCTATTTTTAGCCATGGCGGCCATCTTGAATTTCCGGCCGACCTGAAATTTTGCTAGGATCAATTAGACATCAAGAGCAACAGTTCTGTGAAGTTTCATGAAAATCCGTCAAGTAGTTTCAGAGGAGTAGTCGCTACAAGTTTTCATTATATAACTCTATGTAAACAAAGATGGCCACTGGCAGCCATGTTTAATGTTGAATCAAAATAATGTTCGACTCGGATAACCATCATGTGATGCTGATCATTTTAGAAAAAGTCCCATATCAATATCACTTATAGTTTTCAAGAAGTAGTCGCTACAAACTTGTATTTTGAAAATCTATTTTTAGCCATGGCGGCCATCTTGAATTTCCCGCCGACCTGAAATTTTGCTAGGATCAATTAGACATCAAGAGCAACATTCCTGTAAAGTTTCATGAAAATCCGCCAAGTAGTTTCAGAGAAGTAGTCGCTACAAGTTTTTACTATATAACTCTATGTAAACAAAGATGGCCGCTGGCAGCCACGTTTAACGTCGAATCAAAACGATTTTTGATAAGGACCAACATCATGTCATGCTGATCATTTTAGAAAAAGTCCCATATCAATATCACTTATAGTTTTCAAGAAGTAGTCGCTACAAACTTGTATTTTGAAAATTTATTTTTAGCCGTGGCGGCCATCTTGAATTTCCGGCCGACCTGAAATTTTGCTAGGATCATTTAGACATCAAGAGCAACATTCCTGTGAAGTTTCATGAAAATCCGTCAAGTAGTTTCAGAGGAGTAGTCGCTACAAGTTTTCATCATATAACACTATGCAAACAAAGATGGCAGCTGGCAGCCATGTTTAACGTCAAATCAAAACGATTTTCGACAACGACCAACATCATTTCATGCTGATCATTTTAGAAAAAGTCCCATATCAATATCACTTATAGTTTTCAAGAAGTAGTCGCTACAAACTTGAATTTAAAAAATCTATTTTAAGCTTTGGCGGCCATCTTGGATTTCACATCAACATGAATTTTTGCTAGGATCAACTAGACTTCATGGGCAACATTTCTGTAAAGTTTTATGAATATCCATCCAGTAGTTTCAGAGGAGTAGTCGCTACAAATAAAAGTTAACGGACGGACGGACAGACGGACGGACGGACGGACAGACGGACGGACGACGGACACCGCACCACGGCATAAGCTCTGCTGATCTCTGATCAGTAGAGCTAAAAACTGAGAAAAAAATGTGCTTTTTTAGATTTCGACAAGCTCTGACATATAACGGCATAGGTCTGTAACAAATAATAGGAACAATACTTTGTATTGCTGTCTCTGTATATCCTAACATTTGTCTTTGTAATAAAGTTTAAATTAAGTGAATATCTTAAACGGTTTTTGAGAAATACCATCTTTTGTACCCCTACCCCCAATTTTGGCTTATGTTAAAAATTGTCAATTTTGGGCACAACATGTGAGGTAAAAAAAAAAATCTAAAAAATGTTCATTTTTTTTGCATTTAAATATCCCTATTGGGCATGAGTTTGTTACTGTATAATTATTTTTTCCAGTTTTATTATAATTTTTGAAATATAACAAATGTAAATTTCCGGAAGTGCAAAAAACCAAAACCTCAGCAGTGGTCACCCTTAAACTTGATTAGTAACAAACCTGCAAATATAACAAACAGGTCAAATGTTGCACTAACATTTACCTAGAAATCATGAAGAGAACACATGCTCCCAGATGGACCTTATTAGTGGTAGCCGGAAAAGCATACTGTAGGTGACTGATAACTGAGACGGAGCAATATAAAGGATAACTCAATTTCAAGTTACACAGTGGACATAAGAAAAGATTGAAAAAAGGCACAAAATGTCAAGCCACGTTACCTTGACCTTTGATATGGGAACGCCATCAACTGGGGGTCATTGTTTTACCACTGCTACTTTTTGCATAAAATTTCACGATTATACTGAAGTCTTTTAGTTTACAAGTTACAGCGGGGAAAGCCTTTTTCAGGTTTGGGTCAACCAATTTAGAAAGATTTGTCACATTTGTCGATTCTTACGGATGGTGGGAGGTGTACAGTACTTGTTCTACCCAGGAAAGGAGGGTACCACAAAAACAAGAGGTCAATGACCTTGAAGCTCTACTCATATGTTTTTGATAGTAGATCAGCATTTCTGTGAAGTTTCATGAAAATCCGTCAATTGTTTCTGAGGAGTAGTCGCTACAAGTTTTCATTATATAACTCCACGTAAACAAAGATGGCCGCTGGCGGCCATGTTTAACGTTTTTGACAAGGATCAACATCATGTCAAATTCATAATTTTAGAAAAAGTCCCATATCAATATCTCTTATAGTTTTCAAGAAGTAGTCGCTACAAAATTGTATTTTGAAAATCTATTTTTAGCCGTGGCTTCCATCTTAAATTTCCGGCTGACCTAAAAAAAATTGCTAGGATCAATTAGACATTAAGAGCAACATTCCTGTGAAGTTTCATGAAAATAGGTTCTGTAGTTTCAGAGCAGTAAGTTTTCATTATATATAACTCTATGTTAACAAAATGGCCGTGTTTAACGTTGCATCAAAATAATTTTCGACAAGGATCAACAATCATTCCATACTGATCATTTTAGAAAAAGTCCCATATCAATATGACTTATAGTTTTCAACAAATACTCGCTACAAACTTGTTTTTTGAAAATCTATTTTTAGCTGCGGTGGCCATCTTGAATTTCCGACCTATCTGAAATGTTGCTAGGATCATTTAGACATCAAGAGCAACATTCCTGCGAAGTTTCATGGAAATCCATCGAGTAGTTTCAGAGGAGTAGTCGCTACAAGTTTTTACTAAATAACTGTATGTAAACAAAGATGTGCGCTGGCAGCCATGTTTAACGTTGAATCAAAACGATTTTCGACATCATGTCATGTTGATCATTTTAGAAAAAGTCCCATATCAATATCACTTAGAGTTTTCAAGAAGTAGTCGCTACAAACTTTTTTTTTTTTAAATCTATTTTTAGATTTGGTGGCCATCTTGGATTTCACATCAACATGAATTTTTGCTAGGATCAACTAGACGTCATGGGCAACATTTCTGTAAAGTTTCATGAAAATCCATTCAGTAGTTTCAGAGGAGTAGTCGCTACAAAAAAGTTTACGGACGGACAGACGGACGGACGATGGACACCGCACCACGGCATAAGCTCTGCTGATCTCCGATCAGTAGAGCTAAAAATACAAAGGGCCTTAACTCAGTGGAAAATTACTGAACCGGAACGTCATGATAATACACGCATGTCCACTCGATATTGATACTTCCTAGCAAGTTTCGCGACATTCTAACAAGGAGTTATTGAGAAATAGCCGGGACAAGAATTGCGTCTACGGACAGGTGGACAGCTTTCACTACCAAGTATGAAATGTATTAAAATACAAAGGGCCATAACTCAGTGGAAAATTATTGAACTGGAACGTCATGACAGTATGCACATCTCCACTTGATACTGATACTTCCTAGCAAGTTTCGCTAATTTCTAACAAGGAGTTTTAGAGAAATGGCACGGACAAGAATTTTGCATTAGATATATATTAGAAATACAAAGAAGGCCATAACTCAGTGTAAAATTTTCGAAGGAAACGTCATGATAGTATGCCCATGTCCACTCGATACTGATACTTCCTAGCAAGTTTCGCAAAATTCTAAGGAATTATTGAGAAATAGCCCGGACAAGAATTGCATCTACGGACAGGTTGACAGCTTTCACTACCAAGTATGGAATGCATTTAAAATAAAAAAAGCCATAACTCAGTGGAAAATTATTGAACCGAAACGTCATGACAGTCTGCGCATCTCCACTGGATATTGATACTTCCTAGCAAATTTCGCTAAATTCTAACAAGGAGTTTTAGAGAAATAGCCCTGACAAGAATTTTGTATTATATATATATATATATATATATATATAATTATATTAGAAATACAAAAGGCCATAACTCAGTGCAAAATTATCGAACCGGAACGACATGGTAGTATGCGTATGTCCACTCGATATTGATACTTCCTAGCAAGTTTCGCGAAACTCTAAGAAGAGGTTATTGAGAAATAGCCCAGACAAGAATTGCGTACGGATAAATGGACGGACGGACAAGGTGATTCCAGTAAACTATCCCCCACCCATTTGCGGGGGTTGTAAAAATTGACCGTCATATATAACCTTACATGTGGTGAAAATGACGTAAAGCACCATACAAACAAACAAAACAAACAAATACAAATAATATTACCCTAAAGAGGCGTGGAAAATCAAGTCCTAGTTATTACAACCCACTGGCACTTGAGCCGCAAATATGGTAAAAATAAAAATAAAAAAAAAATAAAAAAAAAGAGTATAATACCGGGTTTATTTTTGTATTGTTATAAATACAGCAATTCGCTGTTCATTCAATATACCCCTCTGGAGTGCAATGATGTCACAGTATACAAGCTCCAACTTCAACTAGTTTGTTTTAGAATATTACACAGTAATTGATGACATCTCTGGTTTATTAATAACATTGTTACACTTTCTGTTTTGATCAGCCATTTTCGCCGTAACAGAGTGCCACATTATTATTTTTTTTACCCTACTCGATAACGCAATGAAATAAACGGATAATATGAACCACGGGGACACAAACTTGTTGGAAGGCGGAGCTTGTATACTGTGACGTCATTGCACTCCAGAGGGGTATATTGAATGAACAGCGAATTGCTGTATTTATAACAATACAAAAATAAACCCGGCACCATACCCGATATCGAGAGTTTAAACATTACCGGAAGTGAAAATGGCGTTGATCTTTCAGCATTTGTTTATTAATGCTTTTTAGATCTGCAATGATTACAATGACCCATCACGCTTCGAATGTCTATTATGTAAATGTGCGAGCTACTCGTGAATTACGGGTTCCATGCTTATTCTTCGAGTCAGGGACGCAGCTTTAGGAATGTCGAATCTGCGTCAATGGAAACCCTGGTGATGCTTTTTTGTAACAGCGATATGAGAAGCCATGTTGACAATCTTAGATAGAGAAGCCATGTTGACAATCTTAGATAGAGAAGCCATGTTGACAATCTCAGATAGAGAAGCCATGTTGACAATCCTAGATAGAGAAGCCATGTTGACAATCTTGGATAGAGAAGCCATGTTGACAATCTCAGTTAGAGAAGCCATGTTGACAATCCTAGATAGAGAAGCCATGTTGACAATCTTAGATAGAGAAGCCATGTTGACAATCCTAGATAGAGAAGCCATGTTGACAATCCTAGATAGAGAAGCCATGTTGACAATCTCAGATAGAGAAGCCATGTTGACAATTTTAGATAGAGAAGCCATGTTGACAATCCTAGATAGAGAAGCCATGTTGACAATCTTAGATAGAGAAGCCATGTTGACAATCCTAGATAGAGAAGCCATGTTGACAATCTCAGATAGAGTAGCCATGTTGACAATCCTAGATAGAGAAGCCATGTTGACAATCCTAGATAGAGAAGCCATGTTGACAATCTTAGATAGAGAAGCCATGTTGACAATCCTAGATAGAGAAGCCATGTTGACAATCTTAGATAGAGAAGCCATGTTGACAATCTCAGATAGAGAAGCCATGTTGACAATCCTAGATAGAGAAGCCATGTTGACAATCTCAGATAGTGAAGCCATGTTGACAATCTTAGATAGAGAAGCCATGTTGACAATCCTAGATAGAGAAGCCATGTTGACAATCTCAGATAGAGAAGCCATGTTGACAATCCTAGATAAAGAAGCCATGTTGACAATCCTAGATAGAGAAGCCATGTTGACAATCCTAGATAGAGAAGCCATGTTGACAATCTCAGATAGAGAAGCCATGTTGACAATCTTAGATAGAGAAGCCATGTTGACAATCTCAGATAGAGAAGCCATGTTGACAATCCTAGATAGAGAAGCCATGTTGACAATCTCAGTTAGAGAAGCCATGTTGACAATCCTAGATAGAGAAGCCATGTTGACAATCTTAGATAGAGAAGCCATGTTGACAATCTCAGTTAGAGAAGCCATGTTGACAATCCTAGATAGAGAAGCCATGTTGACAATCCTAGATAGAGAAGCCATGTTGACAATCTCAGATAGAGAAGCCATGTTGACAATTTTAGATAGAGAAGCCATGTTGACAATCCTAGATAGAGAAGCCATGTTGACAATCTTAGATAGAGAAGCCATGTTGACAATCCTAGATAGAGAAGCCATGTTGACAATCCCAGATAGAGAAGCCATGTTGACAATCCTAGATAGAGAAGCCATGTTGACAATCTTAGATAGAGAAGCCATGTTGACAATCTTAGATAGAGAAGCCATGTTGACAATCCTAGATAGAGAAGCCATGTTGACAATCTTAGATAGAGAAGCCATGTTGACAATCTCAGATAGAGAAGCCATGTTGACAATCCTAGATAGAGAAGCCATGTTGACAATCTCAGATAGAGAAGCCATGTTGACAATCTCAGATAGAGAAGCCATGTTGACAATTTTAGATAGAGAAGCCATGTTGACAATCCTAGATAGAGAAGCCATGTTGACAATCTTAGATAGAGAAGCCATGTTGACAATCCTAGATAGAGAAGCCATGTTGACAATCTTAGATAGAGAAGCCATGTTGACAATCTCAGATAGAGAAGCCATGTTGACAATCCTAGATAGAGTAGCCATGTTGACAATCTTAGATAGAGAAGCCATGTTGACAATCCTAGATAGAGAAGCCATGTTGACAATCTTAGATAGAGAAGCCATGTTGACAATCCTAGATAGAGAAGCCATGTTGACAATCTTAGATAGAGAAGCCATGTTGACAATCTCAGATAGAGAAGCCATGTTGACAATTTTAGATAGAGAAGCCATGTTGACAATCTCAGATAGAGAAGCCATGTTGACAATCCTAGATAGAGAAGCCATGTTGACAATCTTAGATAGAGAAGCCATGTTGACAATCTTAGATAGAGAAGCCATGTTGACAATCTTAGATAAGAGAAGCCATGTTGACAATCTTAGATAGAGAAGCCATGTTGACAATCTTGGATAGAGAAGCCATGTTGACAATCTCAGTTAGTGTACAAATAAAGTGTATTGCCAATTTGGTGAAGGTCAGTCTTCATGTCAATGAAAAGTTTGGTTTCACTGGTGTTTTCACATGTTTTCTGTTTAAGTATGAGCAGCCTGTGACCTTGAATTTTCCGCATTCCATCCACAAATGTTTGTATCCATTAACACAGTTACATGTCAGATATAATCAGGTCACACCCATTCCACGATATATAGCCTTGCTTGACATTGACATTCTATATCCATTAGCAAAACAAACAGTTTGGTTGAGTTATTATAAATGACTATGGCAGAAGTCACCCATCTTGTCTGTCACTGCATGTTGACTGTAATCATTGTTATGTATTTACATCCTTCATTCATCATGTTTTATGAGAAGAAACTATTTTAGGCCACATGTAAACATGAGGTTAAATACCTGGAAACACTCCCATGTAAGAACTAGATTTCATCACTGACACATGTAACATGCATTTTGGCATACACCTATTCCCATTTTTGGTGGAATTATAAAAGTCTGATCAAGAAAGTAATGTCATGAATTATTTTTAACAAGGAACTTGGAATTTTCATGATTTCCAATATTTATTTCCATATAACCATACCTGCACACAAGTTTTACTTCAATATACAAGAAATCCACAGATTCACAGGTCTCGCCTAAAGGGGTGGGGGTGGGGGGCGGGGTCTTAAAAATAAAAAGGTCAATGATGCTTACAGTTTGTAAACATTTTAGTAACTAAAATCAATGGAATTTGCAGTTGCTGAGATGACATTTAAGTGCCAAAATGCCATTCTATTAAAAAAAAAGAGGCCTGTGGATGCTCTACTGGCTAAAACGGCTCTTATATCAAGGGTTGCAAACAAAAATTCCCATCAGTACTTCTTTTAAAACACTGCAAAAACAACAGGGATAGGATGGCCTTAGATCGCTCACCTGGTAATCATGGGCAATAAGTCTGCTGTGTCTAGTCTGGCATGGGTATTTTTTAATTTGTCCCATTTTTTTCTATGAATGAAATTTCATAAAAACAAATGGTAAAGATCAGATACAAAATGAATTAACTACAGATTTAACAAAGGAAAATACAATATAGCATTTTTCAACAAATCAAGGGCCATAACTCTGTCGTTACTAACAAGTTCTAGCTGGTTTTCGAAGTAGGAGTAGTGCCGACAAGAAATTTAAATTAAAATGTCAAAGGGCCATGACTCCGTCATAAATCAGTGAACTGGAACAAAAGCGCGATATGCACAACTAGACATCTTACCAATGCTTCCTGCCAAGTTTCGTCGAAATCCAACAAGGCGTTTAGGAGGAGTAGCGCCGACAAGAAATTTAAAAGTAACAAGAGGTCAATGACCTTGAAGCTCTACTGATTGATTTTGATTTCAGGAAGAAGTCGCTACAAACTTGTTTTCTGAAAATCTATTTTTAGCCATGGTGGCCATCTTGAATTTCCGGCCGACCTGAAATTTTGCTAGGATCAATAAGACATCAAGAGCAATATTCCTGTAAAGTTTCATGAAAATCCGTCAAGTAGTTTCAGAGGAGTAGTCGCTACAAGTTTTCATTATATAACTCTATGTAAACAAAGATGGCCGCCGACAGCCATGTTTAACATTGAATCAAAATAATGTTCGACTCTGATAACCATCATGTCAGGCTGATCATTTTTGAATAAAGTCCCATATCAATATCTTTTATAGTTTTCAAGAAGTAGTCGCTACAAATTTATTTTTTAAAAATCTATTTTTAACCATGGCGGACATCTTGAATTTCCGGCCGACCTGAAATTTTGCTAAGATCAATTAGACATCAAGAGCAACATTCGTGTGAAATTTCATGAAAATCCGTCAAGTAGTTTCAGAGGAGTAGTCGCTACAAGTTTTCATTATATAACTCTATGTAAACAAAGCTGGCTACTGGCAGCCATGTTTAACGTCGAATCAAAATAATGTTTAACTCGAATAACCATTATGTCATGCTGATCATTTTAGAAAAAGTCCCATATCAATATCACTTGTAGTTTTCAAAAAGTAATCGCTACAAACTTATTTTTTTTTAAACCTATTTTTAGCCATGGTGGCCATCTTGAATTTCCGGCCGACCTGAAATTTTGCTAGGATCAATTAGACATCAAGAGCAACATTTGTGTGAAGTTTCATGAAAATCCGTAAAGTAGTTTCAGAGGAGTAGTCGCTACAAGTTTACATTATATAACTCTATGTAAACAAAGATGGCCACTGGCAGCCATGTTTAACGTCGAATCAAAATAATGTTTAACTCGGATAGCCATCATGTCATGCTGATCATTTTAGAAAAAAACCCATATCAATATCTCTTATAGTTTTCAAGAAGTAGTCGCTACAAACTTATTTTTTAAAAATCTATTTTTAGCCGTGGTGGCCATCTTGAATTTTCAGCCGACCTGAAATTTTGCCAGGATCAATTAGACATCAAGAGCAATATTCCTGTGAAGTTTCATGAAAATCTGTCAAGTAGTTTCAGAGGAGTAGTCGCTACAAGTTTTCATTATATAACTCTATGTAAACAAAGATGGCCGCTGGCAGCCATGTTTAACGTCGAATCAAAACGATTTTCGACAAGGACCAACATCATGTCATGCTGATCATTTTAGAAAAAGTTCCATATCAATATCTCTTATAGTTTTCAAGAAGTAGTCGCTACAAACTTATTTTTTAAAAATCTATTTTTAGCCGTGGCGGCCATCTTGAATTTCCGGCCGACCTGAAATTTTGCTAGGATCAATAAGACATCAAGAGCAACATTCCTGTGAAGTTTCATGAAAATCCGTCAAGTAGTTTCAGAGGAGTAGTCGCTACAAGTTTTCATTATATAACTCTATGTAAACAAAGATGGCCGCTGGCAGCCATGTTTTACGTCGAATCAAAACGATTTTCGACAAGGACCAACATCATGTCATGCTAATCATTTTAGAAAAAGTCCCATATCAATATCCCTTAGAGTTTTCAAGAAGTAGTCGCTACAAACTTGTTTTTTAACAAGAGGTCAATGACCTTGAAGCTCTACTGATTGATTTTGATTTCAGGAAGTAGTCGCTACAGACTTGTTTTTTGAAAATCTATTTTTAACCGTGGCGGCCATCTTGAATTTCCGGCCGACCTGAAATTTTGCTAAGATCAATAAGACATTAAGAGCAACATTCCTGTGAAGTTTCATGAAAATCCGTCAGGTAGTTTCAAAGAAGTAGTCGCTACAAGTTTTCATTATATAACTCTATGTAAACAAAGCAGCCATGTTTAAGGTCAAATCAAAAAGATTTTCGACAAGGACCAACATCATGTCATACTGATCATTTTAGAAAAAGTCCCATATCAATATCTCTTATTGTTTTGAAGAAGTAGTCGCTACAAACTTATTTATTTTAAATCTATTTTTAGCTGTGGCGGCCATCTTGAATTTCCGGCCGACCTGAAATTTTTCTAGGATCAACTAGACATCAAGTGCAACATTCCTGTGAAGTTTCATGAACATCCGTCAAGTAGTTTCAGAGGAGTAGTCGCTACAAGTTTTTACTATATAACTCTATGTAACCAAAGATGGCCACTGGCAGCCATGTTTAACGTCGAATCAAAATAATTTTCCACAAGGATCTACATCATGTCATGCTGATCGCTTTAGAAAAAGTCCCATATCAATATCACTTATAGTTTTCAAGAAGTAGTCGCTACAAACTTATTTTTTAAAAATCTATTTTTAGCTGTGACGGCCATCTTGAATTTCCGGCCGACCTGAAATTTTGATAGGATCAATAAGACATCAAGAGCAACATTCCTGTAAAGTTTCATGACAATCCGCCAAGTAGTTTCAGAGGAGTAGTCGCTACAAGTTTTTACTATATAACTCTATGTAAACAAAAATGGCCGCTGGCAGCCATGTTTATCGTTGAATCAAAACGATTTTTGACTAGGATCAACATCATGTAATGCTGATCATTTTAGAAAGAGTCCTATATCAATATCACTTATAGTTTTCAAGAAGTAGTCGCTACAAACTTATTTTTTAAAAATCTATTTTTAGCTGTGACGGCCATCTTGAATTTCCGGCCGACCTGAAATTTTTCTAGGATCAATTAGACATCAAGAGCAACATTCCTGTAAAGTTTCATGACAATCCGCCAAGTAGTTTCAGAGAAGTAGTCGCTACAAGTTTTTACTATATAACTCTATGTAAACAAAGATGGCCGCTGGCAGCCATGTTTAACGTTGAATCAAAACGATTTTTGACTAGGATCAACATCATGTCATGCTGATCATTTTAGAAAAAGTCCCATATCAATATCACTTATAGTTTTCAAGAAGAAGTCGCTACAAACTTGTATTTTAAAACTCTATTTTTAGCTTTGGTGGCCATCTTGGATTTCACATCAACATGAATTTTTGCTAGGATCAACTAGACTTTATGGGCAACATTTCTGTAAAGTTTCATGAATATCCATCCAGTAGTTTCAGCTGTGAAGTCGCTACAAATAAAAGTTTACGGACAGACAGACGGACAGACGGACAGACGGACAGACGGACGGACGACGGACGCCGCACCACGGCATAAGCTCCGCTGATCTCTGATCAGTTGAGCTAAAAACCTATTTTTAGATTTGGCGGCCATCTTGGATTTTACATCTACATGAATTTTTGCTAGGATCAACTAGACTTCATGGGCAACATTTCTGTAAAGTTTCATGAAAATCCATTCAGTAGTTTCAGAGGAGTAGTCGCTACAAAAAAAAGTTTACGGACAGACAGACGGACGGACGGACAGACGGACGGACGACGGACACCGCACCACGGCATAAGCTCTGCTGATCTCTGATCAGTAGAGCTAAAAATTTCAAGGGGCTGTTACTCCATCAAAAATCAACGAACTGGAAAAAAATGCAACAGGCACAACTAGAACTCATAGCAATGCTTCCTGCTAACACGGCGTTAACACAAAAATTAAAAAAAAAAAAAAACATCTAAAAACATGAGGTCAATGACATTGAAGCTCTACTGATTGATTTTGATTTCAGGAAGTAGTCGCTACAAACTTTTTTGAAAGTTTTGCTAGGATCAATTAGACATCAAGAGCAACATTCCTGTGAAGTTTCTTGAAAATCCGTCAGGTAGTTTCAGAGAAGTAGTCGCTACAAGTTTTCATTATATAACTCTATGTAAACAAAGATGGCCGCTGACAGACATGTTTAACATCGAATCAAAACGATTTTTGACAAGGACCAACATCATGTCATGCTGATCATTTTAGAAAAAGTCCCATATCTACATCACTTATAGTTTTCAAGAATGAAAGAATGAATGGTGTTTTACGGCACGCCGACACATAAATAGGTCATATTGTGCGCAAAAAAAATATAAAAATGAAGTATTAATTAAAAATTAATGTAAATACATAAAGATAAAACTATTAAAAAATAAGGGATGACAAGGTGTAATATAAACTATGTATGTAAATCAATAAATGCCCGGCAACGGGTATATAAACAAGAGGTCAATGACCTTGAAGCTCTACTGATTGATTTTGTTTTCAGGAAGAAGTCGCTACAAACTTGTTTTCTGAAAATCTATTTTTAGCAGTGGCGGCCATCTTGAATTTCCGGCCGACCTGAAATTTTGCTAGGATCAATTAGACATCAAGAGCAACATTCCTGTGAAGTTTCATGAAAATCCGTGAAGTAGTTTCAGAGGAGTAGTCGCTACAAGTTTTCATTATATAACTCTATGTAAACAAAGATGTCCGCTGACAGCCATGTTTAACATTGAATCAAAATAATGTTCGACTCGGATAACCATCATGTCATGCTGATAATTTTAGAAAAAGTCCCATATCAATATCATTTATAGTTTTCAAGAAGTAGTCGCTACAAACTTATTTTTTTTAAATCTATTTTTAGCTGTGGCGGCCATCTTGAATTTCTGGCCGATCTGAAATTTTGCTAGGATCAATAAGACATCAAGAGCAACATTCCTGTGAAGTTTCGTGAAAATCCGTCAAGTAGTTTCAGACGAGTAGTCGCTACAAGTTTTCAATATATAACTCTATGTAAACAAAGATGGCCAATGGCAGCCATGTTTAACGTCGAATCAAAATAATGTTCGACTCGGATAACCATCATGTCATGCTGATCATTTTAAAAAAAGTCCCATATCAATATCTCTTATAGTTTTCAAGAAGTAGTCGCTACAAACTTATTTTTTAAAAATCTATTTTTAGCCGTGGCGGCCATCTTGAATTTCCGGCCGACCTGAAATTTTGCTAGGATCAATTAGACATCAAGAGCAACATTCCTGTGAAGTTTCATGAAAATCCGTCAAGTAGTTTCAGAGGAGTAGTCGCTACAAGTTTTCATTATATAACTCTATGTAAACAAAGATGGCCGCTGGCAGCCATGTTTAACGTCGAATCAAAACAATTTTCGACAAGGACCAACATCATGTCATCCTGATCATTTTAGAAAAAGTCCCATATCAATATCTCTTATAGTTTTCAAGAAGTAGTCGCTACAAACTTATTTTTTAAAAATCTATTTTTAGCCGTGGCGGCCATCTTGAATTTCCGGCCGACCTGAAATTTTGCTAGGATCAATTAGACATCAAGAGCAACATTCCTGTGAAGTTTCATGAAAATCCGTCAAGTAGTTTCAGAGGAGTAGTCGCTACAAGTTTTCATTATATAACTCTATGTAAACAAAGATGGCCGCTGGCAGCCATGTTTAACGTCGAATCAAAACGATTTTTGACAAGGACCAACATCATGTCATGCTGATCATTTTAGAAAAAGTCCCATAGCAATATCCCTTAGAGTTTTTAAGAAGTAGTCGCTACAAACTTGTTTTTTAAAAACCTATTTTTAGATTTGGCGGCCATCTTGGATTTCACATCTACATGAATTTTTGCTAGGATCAACTAGACTTCATGGGCAACATTTCTGTAAAGTTTCATGAAAATCCATTCAGTAGTTTCAGAGGAGTAGTCGCTACAAAAAAAAAGTTAACGGACAGACGGACAGACGGACGGACAGACAGACGGACGGACGGACGACGGACGCCGCACCACGGCATAAGCTCTGCTGATCTCTGATCAGTAGAGCTAACAAGTAAATATATATGAGAACACATTACAATGATTTATATAGTCTGATCTCTTTCAGGAAATCTAAAACAAGACTAAAATCTACAGTATCAAATAACTCTTTCATAGTATTAACATTGTAGTACCTTTCACGCATATGATCAAAGTCTACACATTCCAATAAGATGTGTTTGACCGTGAACGGTGCAAAGCAGGGTATACATTCCGGTAATTGCTCACCTTGTAATAAATATGAATGAGTATAACGTGTATGCCCTATCCTGCACCGGGCTAGGACAACTTCCTCTCGACGAATGGGTCTACTAGAAGAACGCCATTCTCCGAGTAACGGTTTAATTGGATGGAGTTTATTGTTAACTGACAAATTCCAAGCGGCTTGCCAAGAGTTACGAATATATGTGTTAATACAACTTTTAAAATCAGTATAAGGTAATTTGGTATTAGTTACATGTAAATCTAATGCTGCCTTAGCAGCACTATCAGCTCTATCATTACCACGTATTCCTACATGGCTTGGAAGCCAGCAGAAAATAATAACATTATCAATTATAAGAGAATTGTACTTTTCTAAAAGTTGAAGCACAACTGGGTTATCATGTTTCATATTACCCAGTGCTTGAAGAGATGAAAGGGAATCAGAAAATATTACAAAATGGTCATCATCAGATTCATGAATATAATTTAAGGCAAGTTCAATTGCCTTAAGTTCAGCTGAAAAGAAAGAGGCCTTATCAGGCAGGCGGCTCTTTATGGTGTGTTTGTGAACAACAGCTGCTGCAGCTACCTTATCTCCATCTTTAGAGCCATCTGTGTAGATATGCTGAAAGTTACTGTATTTCGATTTAATTTCATTAAATTTGCTTTGAAAGACAGTAGGGTCTGTACTGGATTTGTTATTATTACAAAGATCAAAAATAATTGTTGGAGTTTCCAAAGTCCACGGTGGAATTTGTGGTACCTTGTACTTGGCAATCAAATTTAGGTCGATTTCAGTGTCTCTTAATTTTGGTTTAATACGAAGACCAAATGGTCAATGGCCTTCGGTTTTCGATCAAAAAGAGGTTCACAACTAGGATTAAAAACATTATCGAAAGTTGGGTTTGAAGGGTTAGACTTTAATTTAATGGTGTATTGAAGAGCTAATTTGTCCCGTCTATGAGACAGTGATGGTTCATTAGCTTCAACATATAGACTTTCGGCTTAGTTTTCAAGAAGTAGTCGCTTCAGAGGAGTAGTCGCTACAAATTTTTACTATATAACTCTATGTAAACAAAGATGGCCGCTGGCAGCTATGTTTAACGTCGAATCAAAACGATTTTTGACAAGGACCAACATCATGTCATGCTGATCATTTTAGAAAAAGTCCCATATCAATATCAATATCACTTATAGTTTTCAAGAAGTAGTCGCTACAAACTTGTATTTTGAAAATCTATTTTTAGCCATGGCGGCCATCTTGAATTTCTGGCCGACCTGAAATTTTGCTAGCATCAATAAGACATCAAGAGCAACATTCGTGTGGAGTTTCATGAAAATCCGTCCAGTAGTTTCAGAGGAGTAGTCGCTACAAGTTTTCATTATATAACTCTATGTAAACAAAGATGGCCACTGGCAGCCATGTTTAACGTCGAATCAAAATAATGTTCGACTCGGATAACCATCATGTCATGCTGATCATTTTAGAAGAAGTCCCATATCAATATCACTAATAGTTTTCAAAAAGTAGTCGCTAAAAACTTATTTTTAAAAAATATATTTTTAGCTGTTGCGGCCATCTTGAATTTCTGCCCGATCTGAAACTTTGCTAGGATCAATTAAACATTAAGAGCAACATTCCTGTAAAGTTTCATGAAAATCTGCCAAGTAGTTTCAGAGGAGTAGTCGCTACAAATTTTTACTATATAACTCTATGTAAACAAAGATGGCCGCTGGCAGCTATGTTTAACTTCGAATCAAAACTATTTTTGACAAGGACCAACATCATGTCATGCTGATCATTTTAGAAAAAGTCCCATATCAATATTAATATCACTTATAGTTTTCAAGAAGTAGTCGCTACAAACTTGCATTTTGAAAAATTATTTTTAGCCGTGGCGGCCATCTTGAATTTCCAGCCGACCTGAAATTTTGCTAGGATCAATTAAACATCAAGAGCAACATTCCTGTGAAAGTTCATGAAAATCTGTCAAGTAGTTTCAGAGGAGTAGTCGCTACAAGTTTTCATTATATAACTATGTAAACAAAGATGGCCACTGGCAGCCATGTTTAACGTAGAATCAAAACGATTTTCGAGACGGACCAACATCATGTCATGCTGATCATTTTAGAAAAAGTCCCATATCAATATCACTTAAGAGTTTTCAAGAAGTAGTCGCTATAAACTTGTTTTTTAAAAACTCATTTTAAGATTTGGCGGCCATCTTGGATTTCACATCAACACAAATTTTTGCTAGGATCAACTAGACTTCATGGGCAACATTTCTGTTAAGTTTCATGAAAATCCATTCAGTAGTTTCAGAGGAGTAGTCGCTACAAAAAAAAGTTTACGGACGGACAGACAGACGGACAGAGTCGAGCTAAAAACCTATTTTTAGATTTGGCGGCCATCTTGGATGTCACATCAACATGAATTTTTGCTAGGATCAACTAGACTTCATGGGCAACAGTACTGTTAAGTTTCATCAAAATCCATTCAGTAGTTTCAGAGAAGTAGTCGCTACAAAATAATTTACGGACGGACAGACAGACAGACAGACAGACGGACGACACACCACGGCATAAGCTCTGCTGATCTCTGATCAGTCGAGCTGAAAATATATATATATATTAAAAAAAAAATTAAAGACAAAATATACTAATAATAAAAAAAAAAAGGCAAAACATCTGGAAAAATGAAAGCTCTATCATATTAACGCGGCATAATATAGCATTTTTAACTAAATCAACGGCCATTTCTCCGCTGTTACTGGTCCGATCTGGCTGGTTTTCGAACTTGTCCGAGCTTTCATTAATATTAACAATCTGTTAAAGTTTGGTAAAGATCAGATGAAAAATGAAGGCCCTTGGCCAGTAGAGCTAAAACTCATCAGCTCCAAAAAGTAGGTCAAGGCCATAGATGAAATCCATGCGTCCAAAAAGATGTACTACCCAAGACAGAACTATGTCAAAATAGAACGATTTTTCTTCCAAAGATTACGCTATAAATTCAGGAGAAAGTGATGTAAATTTAACAATTAAAGTTATCTGCCCTTTGCTTAGATGGTGAAGGTCAAATCCACATTTGCTTTGTCACGTTGCAATGTACCACTCAAGATACAACTATAAGCAAAGTTTGAAAGGTCTTAGTGCATACAGTTTGTGAAAAAGTGACCTAAACGCCAAAGTTGAAGGTAAAAATTATAAGGTTATCTGCCCTTTGCTTGGAGAGTCAAGGTCACATCCACATCTGCTTTGTCACGTTGCGATGTACAACCCTAGATACAACTATAAACAAAGTTTGAAAGGTGTAGTGTATACAGATTGCGCGAAATTGACCTCAATGCAAAAGTTGCAGGTAAAATGATTAAGTTATCTGCCCTTTGCTTGGAGGGTCAAGGTCACTTCCACATTTGCTTTGTCACGTTGCAATGTACCACTCAAGATACAACTATAAGCAAAGTTTTAAAGGTCTAGTGCATACAGTTTGTGAAAAAGTGACCTAAACGCAAAAGTTGAACCTAAAAATTGTTAAGTTATCTGCCCTTTGCTTGGAGGGTCAAGGTCACTTCCACATTTGCTTTGTCACGTTGCGATGCACTACCCAAGATACAACTATTATAGTATAAGCAAAGTTTGAAAGGTCTAGTGTATACAGTTTGTGAGAAAATGACCTAAACGTACAATTTGAACGTTGATGCCGCCGCCGCCGTAAAAGCAACACCTATCTCTTTTTTTCTACGAAAAGGTGAGACAAAAACTGCTGAATATATATATATATGTATGTTTTTAAGTATTTTAATCTTGATACCTAACTTGTCTTACATGTTTACTGGTAGGCTGTTATGACAAGCAGTATTATTTACACAATTATTTACCTTGTCATTTAACATTGTTTACTAAGGATAATCATAAAAAAAACTGTTTCACTAAATTTCAACCTGCATTAATCTGTCTCTTAATAAATTCCAATTGATTTAAATGGCCTTTTTATTGTTTGACTTTTGACAGTGTTATGCAATGAAGGTTTCAGAGAAAATTATTACTTTGTGTGATGTAAGTGAAGAAACCCGGAAATGCACGTGCATTTCACAATAACAATGTGAAATGCACTAAATCCAGATATGCACATATAAAATATCATATTTTGTCCAAAATGCCTCAAATTTTAACTTTTAAAAGAAGTTGTTTTGTGGGACGTTTTCATTGACGCGAGTGTAATTTGATCAAGTTTGGAGAAGACTGGATAACAATTACCCAAGTTAAGAGTCTGGACAACATTTCTGGCACGGATGGACGGACAGACAAAGCCACAATAATTACAACATACTACTTCTAGGCATACTACCTATGGCATGCAGTGAAAGGCAGCAATGCCAGATATCAAGTTAATTACCTGGATGTAGAAACTGCCAACACTGAGTGTAATGTACAGTGTGGAAGGTAAACACCAATGTAACATGTATATAGCTTGGCCTTCACAACATTCAGGTTTCTACATGTGCAGGCATTAGCTGCCTATATGTGTAGCTGCCTATATGTGTAGCTGCCTTTATGCAGATACACTGCCGGGTACGAAGATTTTGGTTAGAAATTAAATAATTTAAAAGCAATTTAAATGAATTGTTACTATTGCAATCAACATCATCAAGCGTATGACAAAAAACGGTCTAGCTATGTGCCTGATAAGGTTACAGAAGGATGGGAGATGGTCATTTTATAAAAGAGATTATAGAATGATGTGAGATCGCCAGATGAGATTGGCAGAGCTGATACAAAACACAATTACAACAACTTTACTACATAAACATGGGTAATACTGTAACAGCCACTGGGTAATACTGTAACAGAAGGGCACATTTATTTTTCTACAGCATATTCTGACCAGTTTGCTTACCTGCCCCATTTCTGTAGCATACATAAGGAAAGCGCCATACATTTCCCAGACCCACAGCGTAACTCAAGCATGACAACAGAAAGTCCATCTTTCTTGACCAGTTTCCTCGTTCCTGGTTCTCGTCATTTTCTGAACTCTCTGATGAAGCATCACTAGCGCCTTTGGCCTTGAGATGATAGTCATAATCAGGTTTCTCATCACATGAAGTCATAATGAAGATGCTGAAATAAAAACACATTTTATTATTGAAATCATTCACCATCCATTTCACCACCATTTATTACCACAGTCATCAGTCAGTATCATCACAGTCATCAGTCAGTATCATCACAGTCATCAGTCAGTATCATCACAGTCATCAGTCAGTATCATCACAGTCATCAGTCAGTATCATCACAGTCATCAGTCAGTTACATCACAGTCATCAGTCAGTATCATCACAGTCATCAGTCAGTATCATCACAGTCATCAGTCTGTATCATCACAGTCATCAGTCAGTATCATCACAGTCATCAGTCAGTATCATCACAGTCATCAGTCAGTATCATCACAGTCATCAGTCAGTATCATCACAGTCATCAGTCAGTATCATCACAGTCATCAGTCAGTATCATCACAGTCATCAGTCAGTATCATCACAGTCATCAGTCAGTATCATCAACAACACCACCATCACAGTCATCAGTCAGTATCATCAACAACACCACCATCACAGTCATCAGTCAGTATCATCAACACCACCACCATTTATTATCACAGTCATCAGTCAGTATCATCAACAACACCACCATTTATTATCACAGTCATCAGTCAGTATCATCAACAACACCACCATCACAGTCATCAGTCAGTATCATCAACAACACCACCATTTATTATCACAGTCATCAGTCAGTATCATCAACAACACCACCATCACAGTCATAAGCCAGTATCATCAACATCACCACCATTTATAATCACAGTCATCAGTCAGTATCATCAACAACACCACCATTTATTATCACAGTCATCAGTCAGTATCATCAACAACACCACCATCACAGTCATTAGCCAGTATCATCAACATCACCACCATCACAGTCATCAGTCAGTATCATCAACACCACCACCATTTATTATCACAGTCATCAGTCAGTATCATCAACAACACCACCATTTATTATCACAGTCATCAGTCAGTATCATCAGCAACACCACAATCACAGTCATCAGTCAGTATCATCAACAACACCACCATCACAGTCATTAGCCAGTATCATCAACATCACCACCATTTATTATCACAGTCATCAGTCAGTATCATCAACAACACCACCATTTAGTATCACAGTCATCAGTCAGTATCATCAACAACACCACCATCACAGTCATCAGTCAGTATCATCAACAACACCACCATTTATTATCACAGTCATCAGTCAGTATCATCAACAACATCACCATTTATTATCACAGTCATCAGTCAGTATCATCAACAACATCACCATTTATTATCACAGTCATCAGTCAGTATCATCAACACCACCACCATTTAGTATCACAGTCATCAGTCAGTATCATCAACAACACCACCATTTATTATCACAGTCATCAGTCAGTATCATCAACAACACCACCATTTATTATCACAGTCATCAGTCAGTATCATCAACACCACCACCATTTATTATCACAGTCATCAGTCAGTATCAACAACAACATCACCATTTATTATCACAGTCATCAGTCAGTATCATCAACACCACCACCATTTATTATCACAGTCATCAGTCAGTATCATCAACAACATCACCATTTATTATCACAGTCATCAGTCAGTATCATCAACACCACCACCATTTATTATCACAGTCATCAGTCAGTATCATCAACAACACCACCATTTATTATCACAGTCATCAGTCAGTATCATCAACACCACCACCATTTATTATCACAGTCATCAGTCAGTATCATCAACAACATCACCATTTATTATCACAGTCGTCAGTCAGTATCATCAACACAACCACCATTTATTATCACAGTCATCAGTCAGTATCATCAACAACACCACCATTTATTATCACAGTCATCAGTCAGTATCATCAACACCACCACCATTTATTATCACAGTCATCAGTCAGTATCATCAACAACATCACCATTTATTATCACAGTCATCAGTCAGTATCATCAACAACATGACCATTTATTATCAGTCATCAGTTAGTATCATCAACACCACCACCATTTATTATCACAGTCATCAGTCAGTATCATCAACAACACCACCATTTATTATCACAGTCATCAGTCAGTATCATCAACAACACCACCATTTAGTATCACAGTCATCAGTCAGTATCATCAACAACACCACCATCACAGTCATCAGTCAGTATCATCAACACCACCACCATTTATTATCACAGTCATCAGTCAGTATCATCAACAACATCACCATTTATTATCACAGTCATCAGTCAGTATCATCAACAACACCACTATTTATTATCACAGTCATCAGTCAGTATCATCAACAACACCACCATTTATTATCACAGTCATCAGTCAGTATCAACAACAACACCACCATTTATTATCACAGTCATCAGTCAGTATCATCAACAACACCACCATTTAGTATCACAGTCATCAGTCAGTATCATCAACAACACCACCATTTAGTATCACAGTCATCGGTCAGTATCATCAACAACACCACCATTTATTATCACAGTCATCAGTCAGTATCAACAACAACACCACCATTTATTATCACAGTCATCAGTCAGTATCATCAACAACACCACCATTTATTATCACAGTCATCAGTCAGTATCATCAACAACACCACCATTTAGTATCACAGTCATCAGTCAGTATCATCATCAACACCACCATTTATTATCACAGTCATCAGTCAGTATCATCAACAACACCACCATTTATTATCACAGTCATCAGTCAGTATCATCAACAACACCACCATTTAGTATCACAGTCATCAGTCAGTATCATCAACAACACCACCATTTATTATCACAGTCATCAGTCAGTATCATCAACAACACCACCATTTAGTATCACAGTCATCAGTCAGTATCATCAACAACACCACCATTTAGTATCACAGTCATCAGTGAGTATCATCAACACCAAGACCATTTAGTATCACAGTCATCAGTCAGTATCAACAACATCACAATTTATTATCACAGTCATCAGTCAGTATCATCAACAACACCACCATTTATTATCACAGTCATCAGTCAGTATCATCTACACCAAGACCATTTATTATCACAGTCATCAGTCAGTATCAACAACAACATCACCATTTATTATCACAGTCATCAGTCAGTATCATCAACAACACCATCATTTATTATCACAGTCATCAGTCAGTATCATCAACAACACCACCATTTATTATCACAGTCATCAGTCAGTATCATCAACACCACCACCATTTATTATCACAGTCATCAGTCAGTATCATCAACAACACCACCATTTATTATCACAGTCATCAGTCAGTATCATCAACAACATCACCATTTATTATCACAGTCATCAGTCAGTATCAACAACAACATCACCATTTATTATCACAGTCATCAGTCAGTATCATCAACAACACCACCATTTATTATCACAGTCATCAGTCAGTATCATCAACACCAAGACCATTTATTATCACAGTCATCAGTCAGTATCAACAACAACATCACCATTTATTATCACAGTCATCAGTCAGTATCATCAACAACACCACCATTTATTATCACAGTCATCACTCAGTATCATCAACAACATCACCATTTATTATCACAGTCATCAGTCAGTTTCATCAACAACACCACCATTTATTATCACAGTCATCAGTCAGTATCATCAACACCACCACCATTTATTATCACAGTCATCAGTCAATATCATCAACACCAAGACCATTTATTATCACAGTCATCAGTCAGTATCAACAACAACATCACCATTTATTATCACAGTCATCAGTCAGTATCATCAACAACACCACCATCACAGTCATCAGTCAGTATCATCAACAACACCACCATTTATTATCACAGTCATCAGTCAGTATCATCAACAACACCACCATTTATTATCACAGTCATCAGTCAGTATCATCAATAACAACACCATTTATTATCACAGTCATCAGTCAGTATCATCAACAACACCACCATCACAGTCATCAGTCAGTATCATCAACAACACCACCATTTAGTATCACAGTCATCAGTGAGTATCATCAACACCAAGACCATTTAGTATCACAGTCATCAGTCAGTATCAACAACATCACAATTTATTATCACAGTCATCAGTCAGTATCATCAACAACACCACCATTTATTATCACAGTCATCAGTCAGTATCATCTACACCAAGACCATTTATTATCACAGTCATCAGTCAGTATCAACAACAACATCACCATTTATTATCACAGTCATCAGTCAGTATCATCAACAACACCATCATTTATTATCACAGTCATCAGTCAGTATCATCAACAACACCACCATTTATTATCACAGTCATCAGTCAGTATCATCAACACCACCACCATTTATTATCACAGTCATCAGTCAGTATCATCAACAACACCACCATTTATTATCACAGTCATCAGTCAGTATCATCAACAACATCACCATTTATTATCACAGTCATCAGTCAGTATCAACAACAACATCACCATTTATTATCACAGTCATCAGTCAGTATCATCAACAACACCACCATTTATTATCACAGTCATCAGTCAGTATCATCAACACCAAGACCATTTATTATCACAGTCATCAGTCAGTATCAACAACAACATCACCATTTATTATCACAGTCATCAGTCAGTATCATCAACAACACCACCATTTATTATCACAGTCATCACTCAGTATCATCAACAACATCACCATTTATTATCACAGTCATCAGTCAGTTTCATCAACAACACCACCATTTATTATCACAGTCATCAGTCAGTATCATCAACACCACCACCATTTATTATCACAGTCATCAGTCAATATCATCAACACCAAGACCATTTATTATCACAGTCATCAGTCAGTATCAACAACAACATCACCATTTATTATCACAGTCATCAGTCAGTATCATCAACAACACCACCATCACAGTCATCAGTCAGTATCATCAACAACACCACCATTTATTATCACAGTCATCAGTCAGTATCATCAACAACACCACCATTTATTATCACAGTCATCAGTCAGTATCATCAATAACAACACCATTTATTATCACAGTCATCAGTCAGTATCATCAACAACACCACCATCACAGTCATCAGTCAGTATCATCAACAACACCACCATTTATTATCACAGTCAGAGATATGTTAAAAAAAAAAAATATGTGGAGGGGAGTGGGGGGGGGGAGGGGGAAGGAGGGAACCATGCCCCAATATGGGTGAAGTAATAAGGTGCATAATGCTATAACAAATCCCAAACCAAAATTATAGATATATACATGCTTACATGCAAACCTAGATCTGCCTTTATTGCACATTTTATGGGCCATCACAATTTGGGTTCCATGGGAGCCCAGAATTTGCAAAAGACAAAATTACTTATCCAACCCTTTACAACATACTATAAAGAAACCAATTCCAAAATTTAGTTCAGCTGGGACAAGAAATGTAAGAGATATAGACCTGCTTATGCACCCCTTAACCCATTTCATTCGGGACACCGATCCATCAGTAACTACCCTTTCTATTTGGGACACCGATCTATCGGTATAATTTTCTGTTGAAAACCCGTCTCCCATAGAAACGTGTATGAAACGTCATTACTTTCTGTGCACGGAAGTGAAACTTTACTAGCGCATGTGCATTATTTGCGAGTCACTTCCGCATCTTTTAAAATTGAAAAAGTCTTGAAAAAAAGTAGTTTTTGATCATTTTTTCGAAGATTTCTTTTTGATTTGAACAAAATGGCGGAGGCCCAAGAAGCATTAAGCGACGGGAGCAATATAGATGTGGGGAATTTGTCAGATTTGAATGATTTCGACGTAGAAAGTGACGATCCAGTCGAGGAAAACATCGGAGATCGTCAACAACAAAGGAATCGGTATGAATTTCCCCGACTATCAGGGATTTTTCGATGATGATTGGGACTCTGATGATTCGGATATCTCGGAATTCGAAGGTTTCCAAGGTGGATGGGTTCGGGATGACTTTCAACGTTGCCAGACATGGCCGTATACAGGTGAGGGGGGTGCAACAGTTCAGCACCCAGAGGAAGCTTTTCCCCGTGATTATTTTGGTTTGATCTGGGGTGATGACCTATGGGATTATTTGGTTACTGAAACCAACCGATATGCCACCCAGGAAAGGACGAAAAATCCCCCACCCCCGTTCGAACCAGAGTAGTCCCCTGTTGATGTTCCCTGCTTGAAGGCATTCCTTTGCTTATGTTTTCTAATGGGGATCATGAGATTGCCCAGCAGAAATGACTACTGGCGGGTGAAGAAGCGTCTTTTATAGACGGCCTTCAACTCGATAATACCACGTGACCGATGCAACCTGATTTGGCGGTACATACAAACATCCAAATATAACTTTAAAACTGCGTAAATGAATATAAATAATCTTTATTATGGTGTAAATAAGACAACAGCAACTCTTGGTTACAATTTTGAGTTATTTATTTGAATGAGAATCAACTTATTTGCTTCAATGAACATTCGGGTAAATCTGTCTCTGAAACCAGTTCTGAAATGGAAAAAAATATTATGTGACCAAGTTTATAAAAAAAAAAAAACTTTTGAAGTTTTCAATGGAATTGAAAGCTGATTACACTCCTAGCAAGGGCTTGAAATTCCCTACAATCTACTCCCTGGGTTACCAGAGCAAATGTCAATATATCATACAAAAATTTTCAACTGAAAGTGAGGTAGGACATATTTTCATGACCCATTTCGCATGTTTACCTATGTTGTTTTTTTAATTGCATGAGTTTTTGCATGAATATTGCATGTTAACTTATACCATTGTGTCAGGAATTTCAATACCTACAAAATGATATATAGTTTTGTTATGTGATTTATAAAAATGACCATGTAATCAATATTTTTCCAACATCACTGAAATGTAATCTGCTGCTGCAGCAAAACGCGTGAAAATGTTCAGATATACAGGACCTTTTATCAACTTAGGTTCTAGAATGAAATGGGTTAAGATAATGCTATAAGGAAGCCCATGAACAAATTTGGTTGTGCTAGGATAAGAACTGTAAGAGATATAGACTTGTAAACACAGCTTACACGCAAACCCTGATGTGGGACGCCGACACCAACGCTGACGCCGGGATGATTACATAAGCTCTCTTATTCTTCGAATAGTCAAGCTAATTATATATAAAGTCATTGTACAGGTCTTCATAGTAACCTATTAACGTGAGAACGGAGCAGTCCAAATTCAGCTTTTTTTCAAATATCAACTCAAATTTCAAAAGCTCAAACATCTGTGCCATTTTGTATTCTGCTACAATGTACTGCTACAATGACATGCCTGCAAATTGCACCTGTTGTTGATGTCCTATCATCACCGTATAATAAGTGCAGATTGCACCTGTTGCTGATGTCCTATCATCACCGTATAATAATCACAACCATGTGAACTTGTAGCTTATTTTTAAATGCATATATTCTAAATAACAGTTTCACAACATTAAATCACGCATGTTTTATTTTCAGCCATGGAGGCCATCTTGAATTTCCGGCCGACCTGAAATTTTGCTAGGATCAATTAGACATCAAGAGCAACATTCCTGTGAAGGTTCATGAAAATCCGTCAAGTAGTTACAGAGGAGTAGTCGCTACAAGTTTTTACTAGATAACTCTATGTAAACAAAGATGGCCGCTGACAGCCATGTTTAACATCGAATCAAAACGATTTTCGACAAGGACCAACATCATGTGATGCTGATCATTTTAGAAAAAGTCCCATATTAATATTAATTACAGTTTTCAAGAAGAAGTCGTTATAAACTTGTTTTTTGAAAATCTATTTTTACCCGTGGTGGCCATCTTGAATTTCCGGCCGATCTGAAATTTTGCTAGGATCAATTAGACATCAAGAGCAACATTTTCATGAAAATCCGTCAAGTAGTTTCAGAGGAGTAGTCGCTACAAGTTTTCATTCTATAACTCTATGTAAACGAAGATGGTCACCGGCGGCCATGTTTAACGTTGCATCAAAAAGAAATTTGACAAGGATCAACATCATTCCATACTGATCATTTTAGAAAAAGTCCCATATCAATATCACTTACAGTTTTCAAGAAGTACTCACTACAAACTTGTATTTTGAAAATCTATTTTTAGCTGTGGTGGCCATCTTGAATTTCCGACCAATCTGAAATGTTGCTAGGAACATTTAGACAACAAGAGGAACATTCCTGTGAAGTTTCATGGAAATCCGTTGAGTAGTTTCAGAGGAGTAGTCGCTACAAAGTTTTACAAAATAACTTATGTAAACAAAAATGGCCGCGGCAGCCATGTTTAACTTAGAATCAAAAAGATTTTCAACAAGGACCATCATCATGTCATGCTGATCATTTTAGAAAAAGTCCCATATCTATATCACTTAGAGTTTTCAAGAAGTAGTCGCTACAAACTTGTTATTTAAAAATCTGTTTTTAGATTTGGCAGCCATCTTGGATTTCACATCAAAAAGAATTTTTGCTATGATCAACTAGACTTCATGGGCAACATTTCTGTAAAGTTTCATGAATATCCATTCAGTAGTTTCAGAGTAGTCGCTACAAAAAAAGTTTACGGACGGACGGACGACGGACGACGGACACCGCACCACGGCATAAGCTCTGCTGATCTCTGAAGAGAGAGGGCATATAGTGCTCCCAAAGAGAGGGCATATAGTGCTTTTGAAGAGAGGGGGCATATACAGTCCCCAAAGAGAGGGCATATAGTGCTACCGAAAAGAGGGGGCATATATTGCTCCCAAAGAGGGGGGCATACAGTGCTCCCGAAGAGAGGGGGCATATATATATATAGTGCTCCCGAACAGAGGGGGCATATATATATAGTGCTCCCAAAGAGAGGGGGCATATAGTGCTCCCAAACAGAGGGAGCATATAGTGCTCCCAAAGAGAGGGGGCATATAGTCCTCCTGAAGAGAGGGGGCATATGGTGCTCCCGAAGAGAGGGGGCATATGGTGCTCCCGAAGAGAGGGGCATATAAGCCTCCCAAAGAAAGGGGGCATACAGTGCTCCCGAATACATGGGCATATAGTGCTCCTGAAGAGAGAGCGCATATAGTGCTCCCAAAGAGAGACGCATATAGTGCTCCCAAAGAGAGGGGGCATATAGTCCTCCCGAAGAGAGGGGGCATATAGTGCTCCCAAAGAGAGAGGGCAAAAAGTGCTACCAAAGAGAGGTGGCATATAGTGCTCCCAAAGAGAGGGGGCATATAGTGCTCCCAAAGAGAGGGGTCTATGTATATAGTGCTCCCGAAGAGAGGGGGCATATATATAAAGTGCTCCCAAAGAGAGGGGGCATATAGTGCTCCCGAAGAGAGAGGCGTTATATAGTGCTCCCAAAGAGAGAGGGCATATAGTGCTCCCGAAGAGAGAGGGCATATGAGGGCCTATAGTGCTCCCGAAGAGTGGGCATATAGTAATCGCACAGTCCTTTCGTTAGGCCAAAATCAAAAGATTGTTTGTTCGCTCTCTCCCGACCGACTCACTAAAAAGCCGTCGACTGAAAATCTTTTTTTTTCAATTTTGGAGAGGAAATTATTATTTATTCGGCAAAAAAAAATCCCGGGAAAAAAAAAGCGCTGTATTATAAACTCAACTTTCAATTTTGCCGCCCGGCTTTATTTACCGCGGAAAATATGCACCGTAGAATAGACAGTGTCATACATTTGGTTCCCCATTTTGCTCTATATTCTCGAATGAAGCACGTTTTGTTATGGTAACAAAAATGTGACGTCCAGCCAGTAATTACGCATTTTACAACACGTCGAAGCGAAAACTCATGGCAGATTATTTCATATTGTCGTCGTCAATAACCGACGTTGAAATACACCTCCCCAAATAACAAGTTTCTCGCTTCAGGGGTAGTGGGAAAATCAAGTCGGTGACCTCCCAATCATCACTTTACCGAATATCTAGGTCATATGCGTGGCCCTGGAATGTTTTGCGAGAAGAATGCGAACTTTTTTAATACACTCAATTAATATACTTATTAATGCTATTCGATGAGGTATTCAGTGCATTTCATTGTTAAAGTACGAAATTAAACTTATATGGATGTGCATCTTTCCCCACAAAATCGTTACAAAACTTAGCGATATGCTTCTTTTTCCCAAACAATCTTAAATCATAATCGTAAATCATAACAATGAGCGGCGTTGTATTGTTTTGCGTGAAAATGCAACTTTTTTAATACACTCAAAGAATTCGTTTATTAATGCGATTGGATAAGGTATTCAGTGTTTTTCATTGACAAAGAATGAAATTAAACATATATGCATGTGTATCTTTTCCAAAAAGCATTACAAAACTTAGCGATATGCTTCTTTTTTCATATCTCACTGGATTTCGCGATTCCAAAAAAGGACAGGATATTTAATTCTGAACATGTACAGGCCTTACATTACTCCATAAATGTTCAAATATACACTTAGTGGACTTAAATGTTGGGCAAGGCAATTGCCTTTTGAAAATACTCTTGCTCTGAGGGTGAGAAAGTGCATTTTAAAAATATTTCCAAAAAACATTTTTAAAACAGTCTATAGCACTAAGAATGCCTTCTAATTAAAAGAAGGCATAAATTTTACAACTAAAACCATCCCAGAGTAGATGGTGTATCTTAGAATTATATAAAAAAAAATGTAAGGGTGGGGAGTAGACCCCTCTTGACATCCCTCCGAAGCGCGCTGTCTGTGCCAGCGCCTGAAAAAAAATCCTGGGGAGAACCATGACCATGGATTATACAAATGGTAAAAAAGAATCCATATGCAAGAATCACCTTCATGAATACGAATCGGAAAACACTTGGAAGGACGTGTACGAAGATTTATTGTCGGACGCAGACTTTCAATCGAGAGAAAGTGATGTTGTGTCGGCTAGTCTCAGCAACAAATTTGGGGGTTCTGAACAGTTGTCCCGATTTTTAATAAGAAATACGAATTGTTAAAGACATTGAAATATGTAAACTTTAATGTGAAAAGGAGTGACAGTGTATCAGAAAATCAAAACTGTTTGGACACACCACAGACATCAGTATTTAAAGTGCTAATGGCCGCATCCTATGACAGAAAAAAAGTATGTGTTTATTAAATCTACGATATATTTGTGTACTTATATTAACCAGGTTTCCCCAATTTAAGTTCTGCATTGGCGTTTTTGACAAGTGTGTGCTTTATGCAAATAAAACACAAACTGATCCATAAATGTATTAGTGCATAAAATACATGTCTACGAATGGCGAGATTATGCGCCATCCTCCGACGTGCTTACGCGTTTGACTTTCTTATGTGTGGACTTTCCGCAGAGATTTTTTATGCGCTAGATATAAACAGTCCACTTAAACTAATACATTGAACATTTCGAAATGAAATGCATTATTTTGAATTTATGAACTCAATACTAGTCAAAATGTTTAGTGAATTTATGAGATTTATATCTTCTGTTACTAGTCGAAATTAGTGAAATTATGAGAATTGTATCCTCTTTTGTGTTTTTTTTTAAATGTCATTTGTATTTGAAGTTTTTAAATACTGAGTAGTCGATGTTAAAATGTTTATTATTAAAGACTTCAAAACAGTTTAAAAGTTGGTCAGTAGGGGCCTTAATAAAGACATGAAAAATGCTTAAAGTCTTTAATATGCTTTATTCCTAGTACATGTAATTGTAAATGGAAACAAACTTCAAAAAAATCTCTTTCAATAATAAAAAAAAGAATTTTCCCTACCTACCTACCAAACTTTCACAACTAGGGTCGGGAGAGAGCAAACACACATTTTTTTAATAATGGCCTTAGTTGTCCTTCCCAAACAATCATGTCTTAGTCATAACTTTGGAAGTACTGAAGGGATTCCCTGAAACTTCACACAAATGTTAATCACAATGACCTCAAAGGTCACGGTAATACTTGGAGGTCAAAGGTCAAATTTGGGGGCATTTGTCACTTACTGGTACCATTTTTTGTTAAAACAAACTTTGCTAGTTTACAGCGAATTATTATCCAGCCACAGAACGATCGTCGACGCTTTGAAATGTATACTCAATATCATCAGAGTGGGATCATGCAAGTTTCAAGTAATGATTAAAATAAAGCTGGACTACCCTTTTCTTGCCTCACAATTGGTCAAAGGTCCGTATTGGTTGTATACTTTAAATTTCGCAGGTTTGTTTATATCATTGTTTATATCATTGCATATCAAGTTAGAAATGTCAAGGCCCGTTCTCTTAAACAAAAAACACGCACAAACCAGGTCGTAGGCCTCACATTGGTTCTAAGCTCTCCCACTGAGCTTTTGTGGAAACTGTTGAATAACAGCCTTTCTAGAAGTACAACACACTGAACAAAAGTATCAACTTTTGTATCTTAACTAATTTTCTTATTTTAAATATATTTTAGAATAGATATATGATAAGTATTTTGTTTTGACTCATAGTTTGTAAAACATTTATTTTTTGTTTAAATTGTTACATCTTTTGAGAGTTACCTTCCCATTATATGAGAACATGAAATGTACTGATAAAACACATAACATGAGTCAAAGATCGCTTAAAGATATAAAATTCTTAAAACTGGTATGAAATAATAGAAAAAAACATATAAATTTGACCCATTTCTCGCAGAATGAAATATGGATAATCTTAAATTATCTCCCTTTACATTGAATATTGTTTGAAATTCAAGTAACTGTAATTCAGAGTTAACATTAAATATTTCGAAAATTTCTTTTGCAAACGCATTTATAGTGGTAATGCTAGTAAAACATGATGTCAAAATAATAACTGGCACATTTTAGAATTAGGAACATCGAAAGCTTCACTAATTCGAAGTACTAAATAAAATCCTATATACCCAGTTGTATAAGTGTTACAACTTATTTCTAAGAAAACACATCGACTTAAAGGTTTTAAAATATGTTCATGCAATCAGAGCAGACAATTTACACTCGTTATTTTGCAGTTTAACCGTATCTCTAATCAAGCTCAATATAAACAAAACAATGAGATTATTATTGACATATTCTTAGGTTGGTACTTAGCAATTTGGTTTAGTGTATACTAATTTGAATACAATGCATAACGGGGATTTCAAACAAAGAAAACTTAACAAAGAAGCTATGCATCGTTGGATCATTTCAAATTACAACCACCCCCCCGCTCCCCCACCCCCGCCACATGTGCATCTGCCATCAGATAACTACAACTCAGTATGTTTAGAAATGCATTTTAAGACAACTAGTTTGTCAAACAACTTAGTTCTGCAAGATTTTAATAATGCATTTGATAAGGTATGTTCGCTGACTTTCGAACTTTAATGTTCTGGGGTCGTCACTTCTTACTATTATATATATCAACAACCAACCTACCAGTAAACATCACTTCGCAGCGTAAACATCACTTTGCAGTTCAGTTATTTGCAGATGATGATATCTCTCTTAGGCCAAAAAAAACAAGAGGTCAATGACCTTGAAGCTCTACTGATAGGTTTTTGATAGCTAGGTCAACATTCCTGTGAAGTTTCATGAAAATCCGTCAAGTAGTTTCAGAGTAGTCGCTACAAGTTTTCATTATAACTCTATGTAAACAAAGAATGCCGCTGGCGGCCATGTTTAACATCAAAATCAAAATAATTTTTGACAAGGATCAACATCATGTCATACTGACCATTTTAGAAAAAGTCCCATATCAATATCACTTATAGTATTTTGAAAATCTATTTTTAGCCATGGTGGCCATCTTGAATTTCCGGACGACCTGAAATTTTGCTAGGATCAATTAGACATCAAGAGCAACATTCCTGTGAACTTTCATGAAAATCCGTCAAGTAGTTTCAGAGGGGTAGTCGCTACAAGTTTTTACTACATAACTCTATGTAAACAAAGATGGCCGCTGACAGCCATGTTTAACATCGAATCAAAACGATTTTCGACAAGGACCAACATCATGTCATGCTGATCATTTTAGAAAAAGTCCCACATCAATATCACTTTTTTCAAGATGTAGTCGCTACAAACTTGTTTTTTGAAAATCTATTTCTAGTCGTGACAGCCATCTTGAATTTCCGGCCGACCTGAAATTTTGCTAAAATGAATAAGACATCAAGAGCAACATTCCTGTGAAGTTTCATGAAAATCCGTCAAGTAGTTTCAGAGGAGCAGTCGCTACAAGTTTTCATTATATAACTCGATGTAAACAAAGATGGCCGCTGGCGGCCATGTTTAATGTCAAATCAAAATAATTTTTGACAAGGATCAACATCATGTCATACTGATCATTTCAGAAAAAGTCCCATATCAATATCACTTATAGTTTTCAAGAAGTAGTCGCTACAAACTTGAATTTTGAAAATCTATTTTTAGCCATGGTGGCCATCTTGAATTTCCGGCCGACCTCAAATTTTGCTAGGATCAAATAGACATCAAGAGCAACATTCCTGTAAAGTTTCATGAAAATCCGTCGAGTAGTTACAGAGAAGTAGTCGTTACAAATTTTTACTAGATAACTCTATGTAAACAAAGATGGCCGCTGACGGCCATGTTTAACATCGAATCAAAACGGTTTTCAACAAGGACCAACATGCTGATCATTTTAGAAAAAGTCCCATATCAATATCACTTATAGTTTTCAAGAAGTAGTCGCCATAAACTTATTTTTTGAAAATCTATTTATAGCCGTGGCGGCCATCTTGAATTTCTGGCCGACCTGAAGTTTTGCTAGGATCAATAAGACATCAAGAGCAACATTCGTGTGAAGTTTCATGAAAATCCGTCAAGTAGTTTCAGAGGAGTAGTCGCTACAAGTTTTCATTATATAACTCTATGTAAACAAAGATGGCCGCTGGCAGCCATGTTTAACGTCGAATCAAAATAATTTTCGACAAGGATCAACATCATTCCATACTGATCATTTTAGAAAAAGTCCATATCAATATCACTTACAGTTTTCAAGAAGTAGTCGCTACAAACTTTTTTTTAAAAATCTGTTTTTAGCCGTGGCGGCCATCTTGATTTTCCGGCCTACCTAAAAAAAAATCTGGGATCAATTAGACATCAAGAGCAACATTCCTGTGAAGTTTCATAAAAATTTGTGAAGTAGTTTCAGAGGAGTAGTCGCTACAAGTTTTTACTATATAAATCTATGTAAACAAAGATGGCCGCTAGGGGCCATGTTTAAAGTCGCATCGAAATAAATGTCGACAACGATCAACATCATGTCACACTGATCATTTTAGAAAATGTCCCATATCAATATCACTTACACTTTTCAAGAAGTAGTCGCTACAAATTTATTTAATTTAAATCTATTTTTAGCCGTGGCGGCCATCTTGAATTTCCGGCGAGCCTGAAATTTTTCTAGGATCAACTAGACACCAAGAGAAACATTCCTGTGAAGTTTCATGAACATCCGTCAAGTAGTTTCAGAGCAGTAGTCGCTACAAGTTTTTACTATATAACTCTATGTAAACAAAGATGGCCACTGGCAGTCATGTTTAACGTCGAATCAAAATAATGTTCGACTAGGATCAACATCATGTCATGCTGATTATTTTAGAAAAAGTCCCATATCAATATCACTTATAGTTTTCAAGGAGTAGTCTCTACAAACTTATTTTTTAAAAATCTATTTTTAGCTGTGGTGGCCATCTTGAATTTCTGGCCAATCTGAAATTTTGCTAGAATCAATTACACATCATGAGCAACATTCCTGTGAAGTTTCATGAAAATCCGCCAAGTAGTTTCAGAGGAGTAGTCGCTACAAGTTTTTACTATATAACTCTATGTAAACAAAGATGGCCGCTGGCAGCTATGTTTAATGCTGAATCAAAACGATTTTCGACAAGGACCAACATCATGTCATGCTGATCATTTTAGAAAAAGTCCCATATCAATATCACTTACGAGTTTTCAAGAAGTAGTCGCTACAAACATTTTTTTAAAAATCTATTTTTAGCTTTGGCGGCCATCTTGGATTTCACATCAACATGAATTTTTGCTAGGATCAACTAGACTTCATGGGCAACATTTCTGTTAAGTTTCATGAATATCCATCTAGTAGTTTCAGAGGAGTAGTCGCTACAAATAAAAGTTTACGGACGGACGACGGATGCCGCACCACGGCATAAGCTCTGCTGATCTCTGATCAGTCGAGCTAAAAATAGGTGTGTTTCCTATTGCATGCTCTGAAAAAATAGGGTCGGTAGGTAGGCATTTTCTTTCTTTTTTTTTGGAGGAAGATATTGTGAGATTCTACATGTATTTATCACATAAACCCCATACAAGTTGATGATACAGCTGAAAGTTTCTCAGTGATGTAAGTTTACCTCGATATATTGTGATAAATCATTGTTCAGAACAAATAAACAATTTTTTTTTTTTTTTTTTTTTTAATTTTTTTTTTCATAAAAAGTTTTAGGGTCGGCCCCTTAAAAATAGGGTCGGTCGGGCCACCGGAAACACAGGTATTTTTTTTTTTGGCCTTATGTTAATTGTTAACACAAGCAGTGGCACCCTCCAAAGAGATATCAACAATACGAGAAGAATTGGGACCGGATTTTAATCCAGGTATTGCATCAGAGTCAATGCATACCAACCAATTCTGCCATTGCTTCCTATACCCTACATGGCCAGGTACTCCAGCCAACAGACCACACAAAATATGTTGGTGATGACGTTAGATATGGAAGACACACATAGGTTTAAATAGTGTTGTTCCGATTAATCGATTTGATCGATCATCAATCAGTTACACTAGTGGATACAGGGTGGGACGCACCCGGCGCGCCCACCCCCCACACCTAAAAATTCCGGATCATACATGTTTGTCCATGTTACTGTAGATAAAATATCAAACAATTTCGATGCACGCCCTCAGTATAAAAAAAATTCTTGCTCGCTTTGCTCGTTCGGCGCATAATCTCTAATGAGTGGTTTAATTACACATTGTTAAATCCTTTTATTTGAAAACGGACTTTTTTACCCTATCAATGCACTATCGCAACCGTTTTATGAGGCTAGAATTGGACCTGAATAATGACCAAAATCTCACGCACCCCCTAAGCTGAAATCCTGGATCCGCCCCTGAGTTATGCCTATGATCTGATTATTCGATTAAAAATTTTCATGATTAAACATTTCATAATTAAAAATTTTACTCGGTTGTTAAAAATTATGGCTAATATTCTCTTGTACTAGAGTATACAAGAAATAAAATGAGTTATAATTGTGCAACAAAGTAATCACATATTTATAGCAGTTATCACAACTTATTTTTTTAAAATATATATGTTGGTTAGTTTTATTCTGTTCCTTTATTACCAGAACATACTTGAAATGTGATTCTTTTCTTCATTTTAGTCTGAAAAAGGCTTACACTTGTCTTTTATAGCAGCCATGTTTAATCATTTAATGATCGATCATCGGTCGGTTAAATATTCAGATAATCCATCATGAATTTTCCCAACACTAGGTTTAAACGACATCCAACCGAAACATCAACATATAAGAACATGACCAGTTACTGGAACAGTCTCCTCTGTATTATATATAAGCCATACAATGATGAATATGTATTTAACAGCTTTTGGTCAAATGTTGTTTGGAATATGACTGTACATTAAACATTTTAACTGAAAAATCAAAGTCAAAAATACAAGACAGGGTTAAGATCTACAATACGACATTGTGAAATGATAATGGACAAGTGTGCCAAGTTTCAAAGCTTTCAGACAACTCTTTTTTTAGAGATATGAGGAAAAACAAAAACTTCAACCAACGGGTAGATAGATGGATGGATGGACGGACGGGCAGACAGATGGAAATTACCAAACCATAAACCTGGATTTGCTTCACAATCCAGCTAAAAAAACACATTGATTTGTGTTTCTTAGAAATTCCCCAATGATATGAAACAACCAAAATTCTCCTTCACCAGGGCTCTGAAGGCTATATAACTAGTGCCCTGTGTGACATCTGAAATGCTGACTTTGGCACGGTTTTAAATACATGTAATGATGTATAAATACATGTAATGATGTATTTAAACTCTGACCTAGAACAAAATAATTATATAAAAACTAAAGTCATTACAAAAATGGGCAGTTATATCATAAATTACCTAATCAAACGAAGCATCTGATAGATTATCACTGGTATTTCAAAACCTGTTTTATTTAAAATTCCATTCCAAAGACTCTCATTCCACACTCTGTGGAATAGTCTGTGGAATGAAATTATTGAGACCATAAAATGCTCAGCAGCCGTTTTCTGTTCATACAAAGATGATCTCACAAAGAAGATTCCTCAAATTGTATGCAGAACTAACACCTCATTGTTAACAATAATAAGGGTTATTGTTAATAAACAAATGAATAAATTACTTACTTTTCTTCAACTGGAAGTGTTATTTATAATCACAATTGTAAAATATCTGCAACACAACTATCTCCCACGTGTTCAACAATACACCACTACAGCCAGCACAGTCTCTACTACACTACACAGGTCAACACAGACCCAGACCAATAAATCAATAGCTTTACTGCACACTGGTGGTGGAAAATCCTATTCTATGGACTAACATTTAACCAGATTGTTACTTTGTCTATCTATCAATCATACCATCAAGCATTTCTTTATGAAACATGATACATGCATGCATGATGCAACACTTGTTTAGTGGAAGGCAATATGATAGCTACTAGTTTTCCTTTTGTGTATATGCTTTTATTTCACTGTTACTGTTACTTAAAGGGACACTGTTACTGTTACTTAAAGGGACACTTACTGTTACTTAAAGGGACACTGTTACTTAAAGGGACACTGTTACTGACGGGACATAATTTTGACCTTAAATCTGCTTTAATATATAAAAAAAAAATTAAGTTCTCATGTTTTTATTCATTTTTATTCTATATTAGATTCAGTATAGTATTGGTGCATTATAATCAACTGTAACATACCAAATAATTATTAATAACACGAGGGCCGACTGGCATCGAGTCACTCTACTTATGACTTTGTCCATTGTAGATACTTGCAACAGGTCAGAAAGAGGTCTGGTAATTTCAAGAGAAGATTATTTTAAAAGATTTCAAATATAGGTCTATGTTAAACTGTGACCCCGAGGAAGGCTAAAATAAACCTATGTTTATTATTCCAATCGGTCAAGGACCAATTTATGCTACAATTGCAAATAATTAGACCTCTAGCTCTTGTAGTTTCAGAGAAGAAAATTTTATGAATGAATTTCCTTTAAAACTCTTATGTAAAGCATATTACCCTGGGGTGACGCCAAATTTGAACTAAAGTCATCATTTGAACAAACTTGGTAAGAGACCATTCAGTCATGCAAAATATTAGTCCTTTAGCTCATGTAGTCTCAGAGAAGAAGATTTGTTTAAAGATTGTCCTGCGTTATTCTATGTAAAACTGTGACCCCCAGGGCAAGGTCAAATTTGGCCCCAGAGTCACCATTTGAACAAACTTAGTAGAGGACCACATGCAATATAGATCTATCCCTTATTGTTTCAGAAAAGATTTTAAATTATTTCCTTATATAATTCTATGTAAAACATGTGACCCTTGAAAGCGGGGCCAAGTTTGAGACCAGGGTCACTGTCTGAACACATTTGATAAAAGATCATAAAGCTTAAAGGTTACATAAATGTAAAATATTAGACCTCTAGCACTAGATTTTTTATAGATTTTCATAAATAACTCTCAATGTAAACTTGATACCTCTAGGGTGGGCCATATTGGACCCCAGGGTTACCATTTGAACAAGAGGCTCAAGAGGACCTGTATATCGCTCTACAGGTTTAAGGTTGTATGGTGTCTCCATAAGTGTTTTAGGGTAAAAATTGTCCGACAAATTTGGTGGAACTGGAGTAAAAAAACAAAGCTTAATTCCATGCTAAAAAAATTAACAAACATTAGTGTAGTCTACCTGCAAATTATTAAATCTCTTGTTTCAGTTTCATATGCACTAACCATTCGCAACGCAAATACCCATGTTTTCTTCACACAGGCCACCACCACCGACCACCACACAAACACATACAGGAGAACAACATATTATTCAGCTGCCTTTGGCAGCTGACCCTTTATATAGCTTTTATATCTGTCTATGGTTAACAGACTGTGACTCATGTAAGTGTCGATAAGCATGCTTTACAACTTGAATTCCTAGAGAACTCTCTGAAAAACTTGAATGGTATAAACACATATTTTGTAATGTTGAAAGGTTACCATTTCACTTGCTAAAATGATGTTTTCGTAAACCAGTCTACTGAATAAGCGATGAAACATTCACAAGCCTCGTCGTGTTAGTGCCGAGGAAGATAGGGTTCAAGACTGCTGATTTCCTTCTTTCTTTTTTTTTGTTGTTTTTTTTAAATTTCAATTATTATTGTTTTCATTATTGCTAATGGTAAGGTAGCAACAGTTCCTTTACATTTTTCACTTTCATAACGCAATGTTATAATTACACATGGTAACAGTGAACAGTTTATATGTGTTGTAATGCACACTCTAACGCACACGTATCCCTTTAATACATGTGAACAATTGTATTTTTGTGCTGATCAATGTGTACTTCTAGCACGTCGTGTTACAAGGGTGATGTAAGGCATGTCAAGGTACTTGAACAGAAAGAGACGAGGTCCCCACATTGATTTAAAACGCTTGGTAGGAAGAACTGATGGTAAAAGTCGGGAAGAATGTAAGAAAAAACGGTCTAGGCTTGTTTATGTCTCCGTGACAATATATATTTTTTTCAATATTGTTTCGACACCCGTGGCTTGATATATTATTATGTTAACTTCTTGTCTCTCGGCAGCTATTTTACGCTTGCGTAAAACCTTGCTTGTTATAGACTGTAATCCCTTCATCAAAATGTTCATTTGAGACATAACTCTAGCTCTCGTAGTTTCAGAGAAGAATGTTTTTATGCCCCTCCATGAAAGTGGAGTGTGCATATAGTGTTACCCTTGTCCGTCCGTCCATTCGTCCCAAGTTTTCCGTCCATCCATTCGTCCCAAGTTTTACATTCATTTTTTTATGTCTATTATTCAAATTCAAAATTCAAACTTATACATACTTCAGCATGTTTCTACCAAAAGCAGGTCAATATGAATGACCTTGACTTACTTTTCACACTTTGTTAATTTAGAGTACAGCTCACGCGAAACACACACGTTACTCTTTCACTTCAATTGAGGAATTTCGCGTACTTGCACAGAGATTGATGACAAATGACTGGCGTACTTTCACCATAAAACTTTGAGTACAGAAAATTACACAGGTGATGGTGCATCTTTTTATAGGCTAGTCATTTTTGTCTGTAATTATTCAGTAAGTTTAGAGAGAAATGTTAAACTATTTTTGGATGTTGAAAACTCGAAAATACAATATTTCCTGAATACTCATGATATGGTTTATATGTCAGTTCCTATTATCGGCTTTACAGTGACCGAACATTTCCATTCGAGTATTAATGCTGGATATTTTATTATTCTAACTGATTCTTATTCGTAATCAGTTTTATTAGTCTGCTATCTATTTTCATCATTCATTGCCAAGTTGTGGCCGGGCCAGGAACCTTTGTCCTTCACCATTGCCTTCAACTTGACCCGAGCAGGATGTGAGTTTTAAGCGGCACATCGTCTTCCTGTGTTTAATTTCTGCAAAGTATATTTGAAATTGGACAATCCTTTACAGACCGGACACGAAAGCGCGGACGAGAAGGACAACCCTAATGCTATATGCAGGGCTTTTTCCAGGTATTTTGGAGAAAATGACCCTTGTAAATATCGTAAAAATAACGAAACGGTGATTTTTTTTCATCGATGAAACGGCCAATTGAGAATTGTTTACGTCAACATTTTGCAAGTTAGGGCGAGGTAAAAGCCTAAAGGGTATAATTACTATTACATAATTAACACATCACTTAGATTAGTATGTAACATAAGGGATGCATCAGTTCAAACAATAATTTTTTTTTTTGAGATTGTGATATTTTTCTATAGTTGGGAACTATAAATGTGTCCATAGGACACGGATGCCCCCGGTATAAGTTACTAGAATTCGCCAAAAAAATTATAAGATACAAGTGGGAGAAGCAGTGGTGAATGGATAAAATAATAGATATACAATGCAATTATATGTGTTCAAAGTCAGTATATGTAACAATAATTTTGTATATGAAAAGTATTTACATATATAAGATAACTCACTGTCCCATCATATTTCAGAGCACTGTCACCATCACATTTGAGAAGGTGAACCAGTGAATGGTCAGAGAAATATGAAGGAAAACACTGGCAATTGGCTTATCATCTCGCTTTGTGTGGAAGGCTAGGTCTAATGTGGAGCCACTGATATGGGTAGGGCCCTGCACCAGTTGTATTCAAAACATGGACCGTTTCAAAAGTTATTGAGCGGAAAAGGGGTCATAACTCCTTCAGAAATTGACCGATGTTGACCTAAATTGAACTTGACCAGTATTTTAGAATTACACACCAAATATTAATTACAAACATGGACACTTTCAAAAGTTATTGAGCGGAAACCAATTTGTTGCAGAAAACTAAGTCGAAAAGGGGCAACAACTCCTGCATAAAATGAGCAACGTTGACAGAAATCGAACTTGACCTGAATTTTATAATTACACAGCTACAAACCAAATATTTATTACAAACATGGACCCTTTCAAAAGTTATTGAGCGGAAACCAATTTGTTGCAGAAAACTAAGTCGAAAAGGGGCCACAACTCCTGCATAAAATGAGCAACGTTGACCGAAATCGAACTTGACTTGTATTTCATAATAACACAGCTTCACACCAAATATTAATTACAAACATGGACCCTTTCAAAAGTTATTGAGCGGAAACCAATTCGGAAGGGACGGAAGGGACGGAAGGGACGGAAGGGACAGACGGACAGTGGTAACACTTAATGCCCCTTTCCGCATTCTTGAATGCCGGAGGGCATAAAAAAATACACTATTTTGCATTGGGAACAGGTCCGTTTTTCGGCTCCGTGGGACACTTAGAAAAAGCCCTGATATGCCCCTGCATCCATCTTCAGTGGTGGGGCATAAACATCTACACCATTTTATTTTTTTTAATTATATGCAAGCAGGTTTAAAAGTCAAACTGATGCTGAATTATTGAATGCAGGTGCTAATTTTAATGCTTTATACATATGTACACCATTTCTAAACCTACAGACAACGAGGTATAAATATATAAATTACATTTTTTGAGAATTCAGACACAATATAAATGGCTTTAACCAGCCAGGCCACACTCCAAAACTGTAGCTTCGATTACCAACAGACATAAATCTGGGCTAAATCTCAGTGACATCATAAATTGCAATTATGTAAACATCTCAAGATGATGTCTGACATAATAAACCCTATACACTGGTATATATACCGTGGAAGTAATGAACTGTTTGTCCAAAAGCATCAACCGTTTCAATTTCGTTTTTAGAACATAATTATATACCACTGATATTGAGACCTATTCATTTTACGCACATTCAACCAAGCACGCGTATTTTAACAACCCTTGAAAAAAATTATACAGTAACATATACATTATTATATGACCTGAATATGACCGGAATACTTGGATAGAGTTTTGACAAACGGGTTTTGTTGTGTAATTTTGCCTTTATTTGGGTTAATTTGTCTGCAAATTGGATGTCAAATGATACAGTAAAAATTTGAAAACAGGTTGAAAAAACTTGAGCACATATTTAAAACATATGCCCCGATAAAATCTCACAGAGAAACACAATCGAACACATTACTTTCAGTTTGTCAAAACCACCTGCTATGATCCTGCTTCAAACCCGACTCAATTCTTACATTTCCAAATTCAAAGTCTACTGTTTATTATCTGATAACTTTACATGACCTTCCAACTTTGGCCAAATCAGAAAGAATATCAGATTGCAGACACACACACAACCACACTTCTTTTGTATCCCCTGCCTCAAAAAACAAAATGACATTTTATTGGTATTTCGCATAGTGCCCGAGTGCTACTATTACGGGAGGTACAATAGTCTACAAAATTACAAATGTCTGTTTAATCCTTAACCCTCTAATAACACTGTGAATCCTAATCCTCAACAATAGGTTGATTTAATTACAATAATCTGCCACTAAAATCAATAAAAGATTTAAAGGGCATGTAGTGACACAGCCAAACAACTTTATTATTGTGAGTTCTGAAAAAGGTGAAAGAATTATCAAAATTGGATGATAAACAAAAAAGATATGACCATTTAAAGGTTGTTCTAAAATGAATATGGGAGCCACCATTTTTAGAATTATGACGTCATAGTTCCATATTACCATCTATGGAATATTGATAAATATCATTTAAGGAGGTTGGCTGGGAAAGGACGTACATGTAGTGATGAGATTTTTTTTAAATTCATATTTAAGGCTTCTTTGGTATAACTTAGATTCAAAATTATCAAAACAAGGCTAGGTCACCACGCTTTTTTCCCCACTAGACGTAATTGAAGAAGGCACATATTTCTAACTTCAAAATTTCACTAAAAAGAGGAAAAATATAGTCATTGAACATTTTCACAATTGTTTTCATAACATTACGTTTATTGAAAAACAACAATTAATTTTCGATTGGATATATACATATCTTTCAAATCATACAAAAACAATTGTAATCCTCATTCGTCTTTTTACTTTAAAAAGCAAAGGTATATCCCACCCACTTTTGTTTTTACCGAAAAATTAATTCAAGACAAAAATTTATGTTCTAATGATCTTTTTTTTTTTAAATTTGTATATGTCAAGGTCCTATGCCATTTCTTTCAAAACAAGTAAAAAAATATATAGGTCACCAGGCTTCTAATGATTTTTTATTAAAAATTCTTTAAATTACACCCATTTTGGAGTTATTTTGACATTTTTAATGTAAAATACTGTAAACACAATACTGACATGGAGATCGAAAATAAAATTAGCTCAGTATCTACTTTTATATATGTATTCCACTACTGGAAAACAAAAATCTGATTTACTCTATAGCAAAAGGAGAAATTCTACTCAGAGCTACCCATACCCCCTATTTTGTTGACAACAAAAAAAATATCACAAATGACGGGAAAAATATGGAAAAAGAAAATTTGCTTAAAATTTAGTATGTTACCATCTTAAATCCTACATATATCCATATCTACTAGAATGGAAAAAATGAAACAATTCTGTTGTCAAATAAAACTATGATTTAAAAAATAAAATGTTTAGACTTGAAGATGTCAAAACTTGACCAGCCAACATCCTTAAAACAAAGAAAATCACTGCAAATGAATGATTTTTTTTTTACTTGTGATATAAATCATTATTGCCATTAAGTATTACGTATTTTTCATACAGTTGCTTCATTTTTTCCCTATAAATCAGTAAATTTTCATATTTATAAATATTCCATATATGGTCATTTAGAACCTTGATGTCATAGCTCTCAAAATGGCCGCTTCCATATCCGTTTCAACAGAAACTTCAAATGATCATATCTTCTTTGTTTATCATCCGATTTTGATAATCCTTTCACCCTTATTCAAGTATTTCAAAACTCTCAATAATAAAGATGGTTTTGCTGTGTCGCTACATACCCCTTAATGTAATATATAATGGTCACTGGGAGTAAACCCTGTATCAACGCAAATGGATTCTCGACAAAAACAAGTCACCTTGTCAATACTGCGTGCATCATGTAGTTATTCGGCATAACAATGTCATCTGTCACGGTTGCAATTCTAATGTCACGGTTTCTCCCTTACAGTGTCACAGATTTTGTACGACAATTACAGGGTTGATTAGTGGAGGGAATCGTAGATACCAGTAGGTTTGAGAGTGTGATGGAGGTTTCTTTTGAGGAAGGATCTTCCATATGTATAAAGGAAGTAGATGTTAGTACAAGTACATCTATGGAAGATGAAAGTGATGAGTCCACCTTAAATTAGTTTTTTTTACACAAAAAATGCATTAATTTTGTTTAATCATTAATATCAATTATAAGAATATTATAAGGCAAATTGTTTTTTGCATATTACTAACTGTGATTCTATTTCATCAGTAATATATTCAAACCCATGGTAGAATAACGAAGAAAAGTTGAACAATCAGTATTGTATTTAAATATATGCAAGTATGTTTAAAGTCAAAATGATACTGGATTAATAAAACGAAAGGCTAATTTTATTGCTCAACCCGGGGCTAGAGGGCATAAACGGTAGCAAACGTTTTTCACTACCGTTCAATCAAACCAAGACTGCAATATTTTTTGTATTTATAGTTTTCGGCAAACAATGCAAGTATAAAGAGAAAGTGTTACGCAATACGACACGACACGAAGGGACAAAAATGTGTTAAGTCATGGGATGCGATGCGACGGGACGTTACGGACAACGTGATACCTATATAACCCCCATTTCACCTTGTGAAAGTGGGGGTATAATAAATATGCGCTAAAAACCTGAACCAATATCGCCATAAAATATAGCTTTGCAAAAAGGCAGGAAGTGCTATTTGGATCCATTTTAAATTGATGTAAAGGTAGCAAGGAAAATGAATGTATAGCAAGGAAAATAAATGTGATGTTGCGTCATGTATTCATTGCCAGTGTCAGATAAAGAACATCGGTGGGAAATGCAGATTATTTTGTCCATTTCAGTTGTTATGAAGACCTATATGATTTATTATCATTATTTTGTGATCCCCACTTATTAACAGTTATTACGAGTTATATCCCTTTTTGTGGAGTTTCATTGAAAGATTAACAAAAGGAAAAAATTAGAACTCAAATAATCCTGAATATTTTTATATGTAACTCGCAGTATAATATGTTTACACTTTTATCTAGACTGTGCTATACTTGAATAATTAATACTTACTTGATAAAGGTGTGTATTGATCCAAACTTGGCTCATGTCATACTCAAGGTGGTGTGTATTGACATATTTATCAAGTATGTATTTCTAATTCAAGGGTTGCACAGCCTAAAACAGGAGGACAAAGAGGGCCTGTGGACGCTCTACTGGCTAAAGATAAGTTTATGTATAAGGGGCCATAACCCTTTCAAATATCATTCAACCGGAACATGGTGATGACATACGCAACCTAAGGTGTTGAAATCCAGCCAGAGGTTCAGGAGAACTAGTCTGTACAAAGTTAGTGTATTAAAACCTTTAAAGGGTCATAACTCTGCCAAAAATCATTCAACCGGAATATGGCGATGATATGCACAACTAGGTTTGATACTGTTTTGTTGAAATCCAGCCATTTGTGTATCAAAAACCTTTAAAGGTCCATAACTCTGCCAAAAATCTGTAAATCGAAATTCAACGATGACATGCATAATTAGGCTTGATGCTGATCATCCCTGTAAAGTTTCGTTGAAATCTGGAGAAGGGTTCAGGAGAACTAGTCCAGACAAAGTTTGTGTATTAATACCTTTAAAGGGCCATAACTCTGCCAAAAATCATTAACCGGAACACGGCGATAATGTGCACAACTAGACCTGGAACTGATCACCCCTAAAATTTTTCGTTTAAATCTGGCCAGGGGTTCAGGAGAACTTGTCAGGACAAAGTTTGTATATTAAAACCTCTAGAAGGACATAACTTCGCCAAAAACCAGAACACGGTGACGATATTTACAACTAGGCTTGGTACTGATCATCCCTGAAACTGAAATCCGGCCAAATGAAGGCACTTTCATCTTAATGAGGCCAATATATAGCATATTTCAGAAAATCAAGGGCAATAACGGTGTTGGACCATTAAGTCCAATCTGGCTGGTTTTCAAATTTGTCTGAGCTTTCATTGATATTAACAATCTGGTAATGTTTCGTAAAAATCGGATGACAAATGAAGGCCCTATCGTCTTATAACGAGGCAAAATATAGCATTTTTAACTAAATCAAGAACCACAACAACAACTGGTTACTGTTTGGTAAAGATCGGATGAAAAGTAAAGGCCCTATCGTCTTAACAAGGTAAAAGTTAACAGACGACGGACGGATTTTCGGGTACGTTTCTGTAAACATATACACCATCCTATAATCTCTGCCGGCCCTTGACCAGTAGAGCTAAAAATGTGTGACCATATTATACCGAAAGTGTCATGCAAAAATATTCAAGATTATTTCAGTTCGATTTTTTATTTTTTTCAAATGCCATCTCAATGGGATTACACAAAAGGGAACATAATCCTTAATGACTGTGAAAAGCTGATAACCTGAATCCAATACGTAGTGATACGTATCACAATACAACATTATACATTAATGTTTTGACTGGCGATACTCAGCCCTATAACGTACCAAGTTTCATCATGATCATATGAAAACCGTGGGTGAAGTTACCCATGAAATGAATAATTTCCTCCAAGATCAATCAACAAAGGGCAACAACTCTGACAATGAGTCACTGGACCAAAGCCTCCTGATAATTTGTTCATCTGCAGGTTACAATGATACTACCTACCAAGTTCCATCGTGATCAAACGAAAACTGTGGAAGGAGTTTTTCGGAAATGAATAATTTACTCTTTAATATCAATCAACAAAGGACAATAACTCTGACAAAAGTCATTGGACCGGAACCTCCTGACACATTAGTGAGTTAAAATGATACTTCCCATAGTTTCATCTTGATCCATGAAAACCGTAGGAGTCATGAAATCTTTACTGATTGACGGACGGAACAGACTGGAGATGGATGGACAATCCCGGTGCATAATACAAGATGAGATTATAAAAAAGGTTTAACAACTATTGTAATAATTTAATTACCGGATTAGGAAATAATACATATCCTAGTATGGATTAGTCAAGCATAAACAGATTTTAGACAGGGTTTCAATGAGGACGTATTCCAGTTTGTACTGAGGCATTAAAATTAAGATTTAGAAGTGCAGGGAAACTACTAAAATGAAGTAAACATCTTGTTAAAAAAATCGTTTTATTAAACCAGCCTAGTTCATTGTCTTAATTAGTACAGTACGAAATTTAGAACAGCTTATTAGTAAGGAATTTAAAACACAGCCTTAAATGCAGTATGAAAATTAGAACAGCTTACTAGTAAGGAATTTAGAACACAGTCTTAAATGCAGTATGAAAATTAGAACAGCTTACTAGTAAGGAATTTAGAACACAGCCTTAAATGCAGTATGAAAATTAGAATGCAGCTTTAGGACATATATTTACATTATTGTTTTACTCAAGAACAGGCATTCATTTTGTTGCAGTTACACTGCATGGTTTTGATCTTGCAATTCTTAAGCTAATGGAATTGTTGGATTGCCCTATTAAAATTCACAAAAAAAACTTACAAATTTAGAACACGGCCTTACAGTATGAAACTAAGAACATGGCTCTACAGTACGAAATTGAGAACACAGCTCAAATTACAATATGAAATTGAGAACACAGCTTTACAGTATGAAACCGAGAAGACTGCTTTTAACAGTATGAAATTTAGAACACAGCCTTACAGTATGAACTTTAGAACATGGCTTTACAACTGTTACGAGATTTAGAACATTTAGATTTAAGGATTTTGATGATTTTCGGGTACGTTTCTGTATACATATATATTCTTTACGACAATGATCACATCAGCGGTATTAACAAAGGTTTAGCAAAAGCACAAATCCAACAATACAAGCATGAATGGGGGCAGTATAACTTGCCTTGAATGGGGGCAGTGTAACTTGCCATGAATGGGGGCAGTATAACTTGCCATGAATGGGGAAAGTATAACTTGCCATGAATGAGGGCAGTGTAACTTGCCATGAATGGGGGCAGTATAACTTGCCATGAATGGGGGCAGTATAACTTGCCATGAATGGGGGCAGTATAACTTGCCATGAATGGGGACAGTATAACTTGCCATGATTGAGGGCAGTATAACTTGCCATGAATGGGGGCAGTATAACTTGCCATGAATGGGGGCAGTATAACTTGCCATGATTGAGGGCAGTATAACTTTCCATGAATGGGGGCATTATAACTTGCCATGAATGGGGGCAGTATAACTTGCCATGAATGGGGAAGTATAACTTGCCATGATTGAGGGCAGTATAACTTGCCACGAATGGGGGGCTGTATAACTTGCCATGAATGAGGGCATTATAACTTGCCATGAATGGGGGCAGTATAACTTGCCATGAATGAGGGCAGTATAACTTGCCATGAATGGGGGCAGTATAACTTGCCATGAATGGGGGCAGTAAAACTTGCCATGATTGAGGGCTGCATAACTTGCCATGAATGAGGGCAGTATAACTTGCCATGAATGAGGGCAGTATAACTTGCCATGATTGAGGGCAGTATAACTTGCCATAAATGGGAGCAGTATAACTTGCCATGATTGAGGGCAGTATAACTTGCCATGCATGAGGGCAGTATAACTTGCCATAAATGGGAGCAGTATAACTTGCCATGAATGAGGGCAGTATAACTTGCCATGATTGAGGGCAGTATAACTTGCCATGAATGAGAGCAGTATAACTTGTCATGAATGGGGTCAGTATAGCTTGCCATGATTGAGGGCAGTATAACTTTCCATGAACTGTTGGCTCATCAACGTATTGTCTGGATCATTTCCAGCTGCCCCCACCCCCCAACCCTCCAACCCACCCCCACCCACCCCACAACCCCTCCCCACTGCTAGAGAGGGAGAGGTGGAAAGGATACATAGGAACCATACTCTACTCTTGTTATTCAATAGATTCCTATGGTTCGTTAACATGAACATAGGATAGGCTCCGATACTGTTTACCTCCCCATCCGATGGACGAGGTTTGGGAAAATGTCTTGCCTAAGGGCATACCAATGTAACCCAGTAAAGGGATGACTTCTCGGTGTGTTGTTGTGTGCTTTACATACACAAGAAAATACACCAAAAAGTCATCCTAAGAAAGAAAAAAAACTGCTAATTCGCAATTAAGTTAAATCATGAATGAATGAATGAATGGTGTTTTACGGCACGTCGACACATAAATAGGTCATATTGTGTGCAAAAATTGATAAAAAAATGAAGAAATGAAGTATTAATTAAAATTAATGTAAATAAAGATAAAACTATTAAAAAATAAGGGATGATAAGGTGTAATATAAACTGTGTATAAATAGTTGACATCAATTGACATATTAGCTGTTGGTGGAAGTCTCAAAAGTTTATTTATTGAAGGTGTATTGGGGAACTCAAGAGAGGATTATCTGGTACACAGCTCGACCCAATCACTCGACCCTTAGTGGAGAATTTCCTGTACCTCCTCTATAACACAAACTACCACTGGATCAACAGTCATGGGTATATACACATCCCAGAATGGAAATGTTTACCCTAGAAGGAAAATGTAGTAAATATCCATGAATGACATTTATTAACCTAATTTATTTAAACCACTCCTTTTAACCATGTAGGGCAAAATATGTGGGTCTCAATGTTACTCCTACCTGAATGACTTGAATAACAGGGCGGTTTAGGTTACTACACTGGATAGCTTCAAGTGTTAAATGTAGGCAGCTGACTTATACAGGGCTCGAAATTAGCACTAGTCCTGTAGCCCGAGGCTAGCAAAAATGCTGCCGGGCTAGCAAAGTCTGTGTCTGGGTAGTCCCGATGGGCTAGAAACAAAAATTATTCAAATAAGAAATAAATTATAAATCGATAGATTATGTAGTGACAGCACTGTCTAACCTAACCGGTCTTTTAAAAACCTGATATTTCCAAAGTTTCAATAAATGTAAAACTCGTATAAAGAAACGGAAACTTGAATTAAAGGGGTTGACAATGTTTATTTTAAAGGGCTCTGAAAAACTTGAAAAAAGCTGACAGAATTATCAAAATGCCATGAAAGATAAAGAAAATATGACCTATTGAAACTTTGCAAAGAAACATAAATGGAGGCAGCCATATTTGAACGATGACGTCATCGCGCCTTTCTACCATATATGGCATATTGGCAAAATGTTGTTTAAAGCAAAGAAAAACATTGCAGATGAAAAATTATAAAGCATACCATTTGTTCATTTTGCATCTGTATATTTAATTTTAATCAATTTGCAGTGATTTTCTTTGCTATAAAATATTGTTAATCAATATTCCATAAATGGTAAAAAGACGCGATGACTTCATCGTTCAAATATGGCCGCCTCCATTTATGTTCCTTCCAAATTTTCAATAGGTCATATCTCTTTTATTTGTCATGGCATTTTGATAATTCTTTCAGCTTTTTTCAAGTTTTTCAGAGCCCTTTAAAGTAAACATTGAAAATGGTGCATCAACCCCTTTAAAATAGTATTTTCTATTGAATATTATATTGGGCTAGTAATTTCTGAGAAGGTCTAGCAATTTTACCCAACTACTAGACCGGTATTAATTTCTAGTCCTGTTATAAATTCAGAAACTAGATACTCAAACATACTTAAACAGTTGTTCTCTTGCTATTTTTGTTTTAGTTAGATAAAAAAAGCCGAAAGTTTATAAAATTGTATAATTTAGAATGGGAATTATTTGTATCTCTACCTATTTTCCTCAGTTTAATACTCAAAACCTGTAAAAGCTGCCAATTTTTAAATGCAACCAACTGCCTTCAACAAACAGGCTACAATACCATTTTTATACCTTTTTACAACTTTTGTATTTTCCAAGAGCCTGATATGAATGTATCAACACTAGAAAATGTGTCCATGAGACATGTATGTCCCTCTTTAGCGGTGTCAGTCACATAAGCAAGAGGCCCAAGAAGGCCTATAGTGCGCTACTGGTTGAAGGCTGAATGGTATCAATAAGATTTTTAAAACAAGAGCTGTCGGAGAACAGCGCAGCTCGACTATTCGATTTTTCAGAGAATAATAAATTTATAGCTAGTATATACCATCAGAAAACAAGGCTACAACAATGTGGGGTGGGGTTGGGAGCACAACATAACTATGTGTAAGAATTGACCAAAACTACACAGAAATATGTAAAAAAATAAATAAAAATAAAAAATTCGAGTTTTGAGTGGGATACGGGATGGGGGTGGGAGAGAGGCGGGGGTGGATGGTGGGGTGAGTGATGGTGGTGAGGGCAATATATATGTGTAAGAAGCTATATAAGAATTCACCAAAACAACACAGAAATATGGTAAAAAATAAAAAAGTAAACAAAATAAAAAAAAGAGACAGAAACATGTAAAAATAAATAAAAATAGTTGTTCCGAGCGTGGGGGTGGGTGGGGTGGAGGTTGGGGGGGCAAGTATGTGTAAGAATTGACCAAAACAACACAGAAATATGTAAAAAAGAAAAAGAAAAG